>JBAGKK010040155.1:0-28944 GCA_037177015.1 Euceroptres primus | reverse complement strand
CAGAGAGTCGTGATGTAAACAACGTCTGGCGGCCCTGACTACTCGAGCGATGGCGCCGTCGCGGGACGCTCAGGGGCAGGGGACAGAATCAATGAAGCGTGAACGACTATGAAGGTGGTTTTCGGTTCAGGGGCTTTCGATTCGGCGACGAGTGTAATTTTTTTAACTTCTATTTTTGTCGTTGATTATGCTTGAAAAGGGACCACATAGCGTCCGAAACGTAGCCAATTTAAACTTAAATCTATGTTTTTGTTTATTTTCCCTTTGGCGCCGAAAATTTATTTATGTTTTATGTTAGATGTTGGTAAATATCGGTAATAGGTGTCCGTTCGCATTTAACCCTTCGAGTACACACTGGGTCAATTTGACCTACAAAAAATTTTTGATCGAGAAAGAGTTTCCATATAAATTTTTAGCTTAAAATATTAACAATTAAAAAAGTTACAATTATTTTCGTAAAATTCAATTTTTCAAAAAATAAATTTTTTTCGTGAATTTTTTAAGTATGTTAAAGACTTTAAAGACACTTATAACACTTATAAATTACTTTAACATACTTGAAAGTATATCTCTAAATTTTAGTAAGTAAAAAGGTTCAGTAGTTGTGAAGTTATAGACGAACAAAAAGTGAACAGGATCAGATTGACCCAGAGTGTAGATATTCGAAAAAATAGGTGTGTACTCGAAGGGTTAAAATAATCACAAACTGTTTATTAAAGCGTTATATGCAAAAAGCAGAACATTATCTTGATTTTTAATCATTGTCTATTTTTTTCTGTTTCAGGTAAGTGTCTAATAAACTTTGTATGAAGCACGTGGGTGAATGATTGCAAAATGTCACGATACAAACGCATAAAAGATAGTTCTCGCCTTTTCCAGACTCGCTATCATTGTGTGTATATTGTGCGCGAAGCGCAAGAAAATGATCTACTCCTGTCAGACAACTCGTAAAACGGTAATAAAAAAATTTAAATAAGTGCGTTGACTCTGTTGACTGTAAGGGTATATACTTTCATCGTTAGAAGCTCTGAGTCGAGGTTCTGATTACTTTCTGATTGTTCCTCAAAGGCAAACAGCCTTATGCCTCTCTTGAGACCATTATCGTGAAATGCTGTACTACAGGCCTTTATGGCCACTTAGGATCTCGCGACAAGATAAAGTGCTGACTGTACCGCGAGCAGTTCACCATACGATCACGTTTGAGTTTACAACACAATAGTTTACACTCACAATATAGAATTTTGTGTTATTAGTGCACTAATTGACTCTTTGCATGTATCAAGCACAATTTATAAATGGTTATTTTTGAAAGTGTGGAATAATGCTCTTTAGAGTGCATTGTTTACGTGAGAAATTTAAATAGATAAGAGTTGAGAGAGTGATGTAAAAGACTTATGGGAATTGTAGGAGCACAATCTTTTATTGGAGTTTAGTATTTATTGGCTCATTCAGTTTAATTTTTCATACAGGCAAGAATTTTCTATCTTGCTATTTTCGTAAATATAACTTATAATTCTTTACATTGAAAACAAAATTTTCTGTGGTCATATTTCTTTGATAGAAGTTAAGCTCTGCAACGAATATTAAAGAATTAACTCAACCAAATTATTTTCTTATATGAAGAAGTAGCTTCTTTGAATCAAGTTTCAGTTAAACATTGCTTTGAATTGTATTCGTATTAAAGAGGATCACGTGGGAGTGGGGGAAACGTATAAAAACTTAATTAATTACCATTTTTAAAAATATATCTATTAATCATTGCATTCTAACTAAAAGACCAATTGTGGACTCAGAATCAAACGGTTCTATCTAACTTTTTTGTCGAAATTGAGATTTTAATATCAATAAATAATTTGAGTTATTCTGCACAAGTGAAATTAATCAAAATTTTATTTTCTTCAACATTAAACATTTTTAATTAAGAACATGTACTAACCTCAAAATGTTTTTCTTACTTTTTTTCGTCCAACTCACTCTAAATCTGAATTAGTGAAAAATGCGTCACTAATTCACTTTAGTGAAAATTTCTACTAATTATTAATAGTTTTTGACTAAAGCTTTAGTAAAAAGTTGAAAACTACTTAAAAAATAGTGAAATACGACTAATAATAATTAGTAAAAATTTTCACTAAAGTGAATAATTAGTGACCCACTTTTCACTAATTCAGATTTAGAGAGCACATCCACACGAAATGAGATATCAAGTTGAAACTTTGGGTGCTTAAATAGAAGGTACTAAGAAACGTTTGTATATTCCTAAATGTTTATAATTATAAAAAAAATTGAAAAAATTTGTTGGAAAATTTTGTTGTATTTATAAACATTTAGGAATATACAAACGTTCCTTAGTGCCTCCATTTTAATAAGCTCCCAAAGTTTCAACTTGATATCTCATTTCGTGTTGACGTGAGTTAGGCGAAAAAAAAGGAGGAAAACAAATTTTGAGGTCAGTATGACATGCTCTTATACGTGATTTTAACCTCACTTTAACCTCATTCAAACTACTTTTTATAAACAGAAAACAATTGAAGTCTACCTTATTGGAGAATGACAGAACAGAGCCCAAAAGTTCCATATCTTCATGATTTGTCATAATTTTGAGCTAAAAAGTTCCATACTGAAAATCCATAATTTATTTTTAAAAAATCAAAGCAAATAAATCTTAAATTATTTTTAACGAATTTTGATAAAGAAACCTAAGGATACTTTAGAAAAAAAATAGTTTGGGCCATAATTGTTTACTTAAAAATAATTATTTGGATATTTGTGCTTTTTCCTTCGCCTGAGACAAAATTCGTCATTTTCATTCAATTTACATTCGCAATAGCTCATTTTGTTCCTTAAAATATTCTTTTCAGTTCTATTTCTACGTTTTTATTAAAATTATTTTGTTTAGAAATTATACTGTTAATGATTTTGCAAATTAAACGATATAAAAAATTACAAATTTTAATAAAAACGTACCAAATAGAATTGTAAAGGATTTTTTTAGGCACAAAACGAGCTGTTGAAAATTTAAATTGGATAAAAATTACAACTTTTGTCTAGCACAATGGAAAATTCAAATATTTAAAGAATTATTTTTATGTTAAACGCTTAAATTTCTCTCCTAAAAATCGTTGGAATTAACAAAACGCTCTTTTTTGTTGATTTTATAATTTAAGATAAAGATTTATTAATTTTGAATGTGACTGTACGGGGTAAACGTCCTTAAATTTTTCATAAATGGTCTAATTTATGAATACCTAATAAATAAATACCTAATATTCGGAAACAGATCTTCTGTTAAAGTCCAGACTTTGGTACTGTTCAGAAAATTTAGTTTTCGATTTCGAATGGTTCTTAGTCGTCCAAACAAAATGAAACCCTTTGGTTTTGAGGTCACGAAATAATATATATTTTACCGGAAAAAAATGTGAAGTCATGAAAAATATCATTTTTATTATTTTTAAAATATTATTTTATTATTTTTATTATCTAATTCTAAAATTTCGTCACAGAAATAATTTTAAAAAATAATTATCCTTAAAAATACTGATATTCGTTTAATCTCATTTTATAAAAAATGCTGTCTTTTTAAGGATAATTATTTTTAAAATTATTCCTGGAGTGAAGTCCTGAAATCTTAGATAATTGCATAATGAACTAAATAAACCCTAAATCATTAAAATCCGATGATTTTGTAAGAATAAAGTTTGAAAAAACTGGGTAAAAATTCGACCTGTAGTAATTGTTATCAAAAACAGTATGACTTAAACTTTTTCCGAGTAAATATATATTTGCCTTTTAGAATATGCATTGATTAATACAGATACTATTTTCAAAAGTGGTAATTAATTAACTTTTTATTATTTACATAACTTTTTTTTTCTTCATCATTTATATGTTTTTTCAATTTTTTTTTCCTTAAGAAAATCTATTATGGACCCTAATCAGTACGATCGTTCGATCAAATCAAGAAAAATTTTTTCGAGACTTCTTTTTTCTCAGTACAGTTATTTTTAAACTTGTACATATTTCTTCTGTGATAATTTCTCCCGTTTAAAGCAGAAATTGACTTTCAGTCGCATTTCCTGTGTACATAATTACATTACGTGCATGTACGAACATGCATGTATGAATGAATCGATACAAATAGGTTGGTTTGATCAAATGACGAGTTCTCCCCCCAGTCGTGTGCAATCTGACTCAGGTTTGAGATACTGCCGGATGATAAACTAGCCGCGCGCTTGGAATAGAGATGCAAATGGCACGGAAATGCCCTCGAAACATCCCGAATCTGCTTCACACGATAATTCTCACGTTCGCTTGCATTCACACATGCCAGCTTATAAATGCGTACTATCCAGTGTATATCGTACGCACTTGTTAATTTGATTAATACACTGAATGCGACTGTGTATTATCAAATAAAAATTGGCAGAAATGTCTGGATTATATGAAATAAATGACGGTAAACGAATCAGAATTTTGAAAAACAACAGAAAACAGTATAAACTACTCTATCGAAAAATATAACTGAAATTCGCTATTAATATGCATGACGGTTATTAACAAAATTGCATGTTTCTGCTGCGGGATACTAATCTAAATAAAGTATCTGTAAAAGGAAAATAATAAAGTTCAGGTTTAAATCCAATATTAAAATTTTTAAATGAAAATACATTATTATGACGTGAAACGTAAACGCTATATATCTACAACCATTCGTAGTAATTCCATGCATGACGTACAGTTACACGCACCTGTAATTTATTGATCGTATCAAACTTTCAGTTGGCAGCTTGCACGAATCTTTTTCAGACGTATGAGTGCCTTGTCGATCGGGGCTTTTTTTATAGCGAGACTTTTCTTTCCACCAAGCATATATCATTCTTCTCGCGGACGTATATGCTTTCAAGTTCGCAGGTGCGAAGGCCGAACAAATAATGCACAAGAATACATATATTTCTGTTGAAGAACGAGAAGTAAGTTTATAGTTGATGCGATATACATTGTTTGCATTTTGAAATACGGCAGTGGTACTTGAAATTTCAGTGCTTTGCATGTATCTTATTAAGAGAACGTAGGGTTTGCGCGGTCTCCCGGTCCAACTTGGGATTATGTATGTAAATCGAGACCGCATATTAATTGCCTAATAGCTAAATCGAAGTTATTACTGTGCTTTGCATAAAGGCGAAACCGCGCTCTGGTCTAATCAGCGTATTTCTCTGGTTTCGAAAAGGGAGTATGGGAGAGAGCGAGAGAGAGAGAGAGAGAGAGAGAGAAGATCGTTACTAAGATTTATATTTTTCGAACGAGTTTACTTTTACTCGTATGACCTCGTCGAAGGAGACTTTCGTGACTCTTGATAAATAGGAAAAGAGGGAAAAAATTCAGAATGTACCAGTGTTAATGGTGGTATTCATTTATTTATTTTCTGTGAACTGAAAACCGTGATAAACGACCGAACATTGTGCACTGGTGATTCTAGTTTGTTTAAGCAGAATGTCTAGTGTCCTGGAAATCCCTGAAAACCTGAAAAAGTCCTTGAATTTCTTTCATAGTCCTGGAATTCTTATCTCTACATCTGAATTAGTAGTTTTCTTCAAATGAAATAATGAGATGAAATAATGTCAAATTAAATAATTATTTATCAATTGCTTCAGTCAAGGTTACAGTAACTAATGCACTTTTTATTATTTTATTAAAAAATTTTAAAATATAAAATTAAAATTTTTAAAATTCCCAATTTCCAGTTTTTTGCTGCGTTCTTTTTTTAAAAGCTTTATTTTATCATTGAAACAAGAAGTCTATCCTCCTTGTGTCCCCCAGAATAATTAAATTTTTCTATAAAATCAGAAGATATCGTATAATATAATTTATATAATTTGTCAGCTTTAAAAAAAATATATTATATTGTACAATATCTTCTGATTTCTGATAAATTATGGAGAATTTCTGGAGAAATTTAATTAATCAGGGGGGCGCACAAAGGGGATTGGGGGTGTCTTCGTTTCATCGAATTCCTGGTCAATTAGATGAAAGTTTATGTGCCCCCTTTGTGTACCCACCCCCCCTGATTAATTATATTTTTCCATATAACAGAAGATATATTCAACAAGGTGTCTAGCGGACCGGGAAATTGGGAAAAATCCAGGAATTTTATTTTACAGGGAAAAAACCCGGGAATTTTATTTAGGATCGGGATTATACTTATATTTTGTTTAGATTTTAATAGCATTTAAGCAATTACTTGTGATTCTGCCTGCATAATTTAAAAAATATTTATTTTACATGTTACGAAAGTTTTAAAATATGTACTTTCGATTAATATTTATCACTTTAGTCTGTGAATAAAAATAAGTTTGGTACGTGTAAATAAATAATTATTTTCTTTACGATATACATTCTGTATATGTATATTATGTTAAAATTCTCATTTCTATGTATGCGTTCACTTTCAAAAATCGCAAAAAGACATTTTTAACTTCATTAGGAAAAAAAATTGACCGGGAAAAACCCGGAAATTTTAAGTAGCCTGATCACTAGACACCCTGATTCAAGAAATATAAACTTTCATTTAATTGTTCCTCCCCTGATTATTTAAATTTTTCCATAAATCCGAAGATATTGTATAATGTAATATAATTGTTGTTAAAGCTTACGAATTCTATTTCGCAAGTACATAAAATTACAATTTATTTAAGTTCCCCAATTGATTTCTTGTTTCAGTGATAAAATAAAGCTTTTAAAAAAAGATCACAGCTGAAAACTCGAAATTGGGAATCTTTTTAATTTTAAATTTAAATTAAAAAATTTTTTGAATAAAATAATAAAAAGTGCATTAGTTTCTTGAGCTCCTCGGATTGATTTCTTATTTAAGTAATAAAATAAAGCTTTTTTAAAAAAGAAGGCAGCAAAAACTGGAAATTGGGAATTTTTTAAATTTTTAGTCTAATTTTTAAGTTTTTTGATAAAATAATAAAACGTTCATTAATTTCTCGACCTCGATGGATTTATTTCTTAGTTTGGTGATAAAATAAAGCTTTTTAAACAAAATCGGATCAAAAAACTCAAAATTGGGAATTTCAAAAAAATTTTATTTAAATTTTACAGTTTTTTAAATAAAATAATAGAAAAAGCATTAGTTTGTCGAGCTCCTCCGATTGATTTCTTGTTTTAGTAACGAAATAAAGCTTTCTAAAAAAAAGAACGCAGCAAAAAACTGGAAATTGGGAAGTTTAAAAATCTTAAGTTTTAATTTTTAAATTTCGTAGAAAATGTTGATGTATGTAGTTGGCTTTTTAATAAAATAATATTAAGTATATTAGGCTCTCAAACTCCCCAAATTGATTTCTTGTTTCAATGACAAAACAAAGCTTTTTAAAAAAAGACCGTAGTGAAAAAAAAGCTTTTTTTTTAAAAAACCGGATCGAGAAAGTCGAAATTGGGAAAAGTCACTAAACTGCATAATTGTTAGTTAGGCTTATTAAGTGAATTTGTAGTTTTTTATTGTAAACTAATAGTTTTTTATTAAAGATTAGTGGAAAACTACTAATTCTTTTTAGAGAGTATTCCCTTAAACAGAAAATAGTCTTTTGAGCTTATGCAGATGCAGTTAGCTAAACTCAAGAATTTCCTAAATCGCATAATAAACATTTTATATGGTTCATTTAATTGTGTCCATTATACAGGTTCAAGAAAAAAGAGATTTTTTCCATCAAAGTTTATAGTAATAATTAAAAAATAGTACCTGGAAAAATTTATTTTTTGACCTGGAAAGCCTGGAAAAGTCCTGGAATTTTTTTTAGAAGAATCGCTAGACACCCTGGTTTAAGGAAACAATTTATTGAGAGCTAATAATATTGCCACAGGTTGCATGAGTTATTATTTCGTGCAATGGCAGATTAGACTCAATATTGACATAAATTATTCTGTTTATTATTCGAGATAAATAAGCTTTAATGCATACAATATTTTAATGTTTTCCATTTCACAGTTTTCGTTATGGTACTTTCTGTAGAGAAAACTTATTTTCTCATACATAAGTAAATACACTCATCACTGGATCGACAGCACGGCTCGGGGGTAGAGTGCTCTCGATTCAGTTCAGGACCGCGTATATAGTCTCTGAACGTACAAAAGTAAATGCGCAGAGAGTCGTGATGTAAACAACGTCTGGCGGCCCTGACTGACCGAACGATGTTGGCCGGTCAAGGGACGCTGGGAGGGGGGGCAGAAGCAGTGAAGATTGAACGTTGCGTTCGATCCATCTGCAGTCGATCCAGCGATGAGTGTATGTATTATGAAATTTTATTGCACGAAAAAGTTCAATCTTTACGAATCCAATAAAAAAATATGTTTATCGTAGAGGTAGTATCGTTAAATATAATTTGTATTCAGCAACTTCGGAGAAAATTATTCTAGACTTTCTCCTTTCTGTACCCGTATATCGACCTTTCGTTTACATTTTGTGACTTTGGCATTTCTGAATATATTAATAAATGTCAAAAACAAGTGTGTCACTCTTCTCACATGGTAGTACACAAACGAGAATTAAAGAAGCCTACTTTCTTTTTACACAGTTAAAAAGAATTCTTAAAATTGTTACACTTTACAATGATTTAAATTAAATTCAGTAAAATTTGTCTTAATTTAAGCAGTATTGATCTAAATTTAATACCACGATACCTAAATTTCAGAATTGAGTCTTAAATTCACACAAATTTTTCATAAAATCAAATCACCTTTTTTTCAATCCACTACTGAATTTAATCCAAACCAAGGTGTAAGAATTTTAAGTATTCTTTTTTACTGGGTTCTCGAAACAGTAAATTTGCAGCATAAATTTAATACAGGTTAAGTGTGTCTCACACTATAAATTTTCCTAACTCCTTGAAATCTATCCTGCGTTTTATCTCTTGAAATATTTCCATAAAAGTAAAATTTTGGGTGAAATGAAAATTAATTCCTCTGTACAGATGTTTTTCCATTTAATTATCCAGCAAAGCTACCTTGATTCATAGAAAGGATATCTGCAGCATTTTTCTCGGATAGTGTGTATGAAAGGATGTAAAATCGTCCTCGGGTTTCTCGTGTGGAGACGTCGGATGTGATAAAATATCACCGGCTCCTAGGAAGTGGGTTGGGGGTGGGGGGGGGAAGGGGGAAGAAAAGGCTGACGTTTATCGCAAGAAGAGGTCGGATGGTAGGTGAGCGAGTTAAGTGCAAAGAGGTAAAGCGTAAGGAGTTGATGTCGAGAGGAAAAGAGACAAGGAGACACGTGAGGTGCACGTCACGGATGCGCATTGCACACCGCGATAATGCGAATGATACTCGTGCTGATTTTTAGCTATAACGTTATAAAGAATCCTAAGAATTTTCCTTCCAAGAACTCTCCAGGGATTTTTTTCAAATTCAGAAAGTTTTTCACACTCGGTATACTCTCCTATTTTCAAAGAATGAAGATAAAAGCTTATTCCGTTAGGATAATAGAGAAAGAAAAAAAGAATGAATAAATCCGTGTAAATTTAGCCCCCTACTATTAAAAAATCGATTTATTCTGGCATTTAAAGGCTCAAAGCATCAATTTTTCAAGTTGGGCTAACTTCACGCTCCCCTTCACTTTCGAAAAACTGCATTTTTTTCGTGAGTTTTGAACAGATTTAGGATAGTTCTAGAGTTCCTGACTATTGTCAAAAATAGTTCCGGCAAATTTCAACCAACAAAAAATTTTCGAAAAAAATACCTGTCCCCCCAATTTTTAGGAAACTAATTTTTCGTTGCGTCATCTTTTTTTTGTTGAAAGATTTCTAAAGTACTACAAAAAAGAAATTTAAAAAAATTCAAAATCCCAAAAGTTACAGCATTTCGAAAATTGTAATATCGTGGGAAATTTTTCGTCAAAAGTTCCAGAAGTTCTGATTGAAGTTCTGCCCCCCCCCCCCCCGAAGAGTTCTACCGAGAAGCCTTATACCGTTTTCCGATCATCTTAAAATCCAAAAAAACTACAGAACTTTAAAGATACCCAAAAATTTCGAATTTCCAAATTTTGAGAATTCCAGGAGTTCTGATGAGAGTTCTGCCCCCCTCCCCCGAAGAGTTCTATGAAAAAGCCTTATGCCATTTTTCGATCAACTCAAAATCCAAAAGTCTACAGCACTTTGATGATACCCAAAAAGTTCGTTTTGGAAATTTTCAGAGTTCCAGGAGTTCTGATCGGAGTTATGCCCTCCCCCCCGACGAGTTCTACAAAAAAGCTCCACGTCATTTTTCAATCAACCCAAAATCCAAAAACCTACAGGGCTTCAAAGATTCCCAAAAATTTTGAATTTTGCAAAGATAAAATTTTTTGCGGTGCCTCAAAAGAACTCTAGGGTGGCAGGGGATTTTATACTTTCTCCTTTTTTTCTAAATGAGGGGGGATGGGATTTTTTTTAAATCGAAAATTTTAGACATGTGGGAGTAAGAGAGAAAGAGTTTCTGGTGTTTCAGGGTTCGAAGGAACTCTCAAACTTTTTAAATTCAAAATTTCAGGGTAGTCCTGTAGGTTTTTGGATTTTGGGTTGATTGAAAAATGTCATGGGGCTTTTTTAAAACTCTTTGGAAGGGAAACATAACTCTAATCAGAACTCCTGGAACTCTAAAAATTTTTTAATTTAAAATTTTTAGGAATCTGTGAAGTCCTACAGGTTTTTGGATTTTGGGGTAACTGAAAAATGTCATGGGACTTTTTTTATAGAACTATTGGGGGGGGGGGCAGAACTCTTGTAACTCTAAAAATTTTCAAATAAAAAATTTTTGGAAATCTTTGAAGTCCTGTAGTTTTTTAGATTTTGGGTTGATTGAAAAACATCAGGGGGCTTTTTTGTAGAACTCGTCGGGGGTGGGGGAAACAGAACTCCGATTAGAACTCCTGGAACTCTCAAAATTTGGAAATTCGAAATTTTTAAGTATCTTTAAAGTCTTATATTTTTTGGATTTTGAGTTGATCGGAAAATGATATAAGGCTTTTCGGTAGAGCTCTTTGAAATTTCTTTTTTGTAGAACTCTAGAACTCTTTCAACAAAAAAAAGATGGCGTAACGAATAATTGGTTTCCGAAAAGTTAGGGGACAGGTATTTTTAAAAACAATTTTTTGTTCGTTGAAATTCGCCGGAACATTTTTTGAAAATAGTCAGGAAATCTAGCACCATCCTAAATCTGTACAGAACTCACGAAAAAATGCAATTTTTTGAAAGTGAGGGTGAGCGTGAAGTTAGTCCCCTATTTTGAAAAATTGATGTTTTGAGAGCCTTTAAACGCCAGAACTATAACCTATCAGGAACTCTAGAACCATTGAAGAGGGACTCAGAACTCTAAATAATAAATCGATTTTTTAATAGTGGGGGGCTAACTTTACAGGGATAATGAATCATGGGGTTGTTCGAAAAAAATTGTTGGTATTTGAATCAGGATAGAAAAAATATTTGTCTAGGCATAGAGACCTTTATTTTTTAAAATAATTTCTATTAGAGATCACGTTTGAACTTTTAGTATGGTAAGAAAAGATTATTTTATGATAAAAAAGCGCATGATGCTTATTTCTTAGTTGGAGTAATATTTTACGACAAATTTGAGTTAGGAAAAAATATTTCGTTCATTTGAACATTAGAAACTTCAGGAATATCTTTTATTTTGCAATATTTGTTTTATAACGTTATTTTTAATTTAGGGTTGCTTTTTAATTATGTAGGATAATTGTACCAATTACCGGTAGTTGAAACCATTTTTCGAGTAAACAATGGATTTCTTTCAACATAAAACCTTAATAGGTTTTTTTTTTTTTTTTTTTTTTTTTTTTAGGAAATGCCGTCAACTACATCTTTATTAAGTTTCTGAAAGATAATAATGATTGAGTGTACGCTTCAAAATTTTAATTTCGAAACTGACAATAGGTTCCACCTCCACAATTGATACATTTACCCAACTTAAACTTGTGAACGTTCAAGTAAACGAAATTTTTTGACTTAATTTCTAGACTCAAGTTTGTTCTAAAAAGTACAAAGAAACTAATATAGCGATGAAAAAAGCCTAAGCTGTTTCTTTATATTTGTATCTGAAACAATATTTGAAGACAAATTTGATTTAAGAAAATATATTTCGCTCATATGAACATTCGAAACTTCAGTCACAATTTGAATGTGTTTTAAAAATTTCACGTGCTATAAATCTTTCTTATGAAAAACTTGTTTATGAGTTTGCGGTTTTCTAAGCATTTCTCTCTTTCCACTCATAGCATTCAATAAAATTTGCATTTAACTTTAAAAACATGAGACGTCAAACAAAGTATAATTCTCCATTGTCGGTGATGAAAGTTTCAAGGATTGCTAGTTTTGAATGAGAAATTATTTTTAATACTGCTTTTATTTTTGTGATGAGAATTCTTCAGTAGAAAGGTGGATCATTGTTGAGGTTCCGACATCCAATTCAATATTTCCATTCAAACTTTTCACATTTACATTTCTATGACTTCTGGAGTTAAATTTACAGTTGTAAATTGTATATGTACAGTATTGAAGAGAAAAGTCATTTTTTCGGTTTGTTTATTTTTAAAAGTTCTGATACTCCAGTTATCTTATTTTAGCCTTCTTAATTAGATTTAGCACAATTTGGGACAAATTTATCCTACGAAGTTAATTTTAGTGGAAGTGGGTTAGAACTTTTTTTGGTTTTAATATTTAACATAATAGGCCCAAAGTACTCTGATCAATGGGGCTTTCAACCTTTGATTGTCCAGTCTATTCCGGTTGAGCTGTTTTGACGCGTTCTCCAGGTTTCCGTAATAGTTGCATTACTCAAACGTCATCTCCGTCAAGGCTCGGCAATCTTGCTGAAGGTAACTTAATCTATCCGAATGAAATAGCTTAACCTAGAACCTACAAACTCATATATAGTTTACGATTAATACCTTTGATTTCTGAATGGCGTTACGAAAATAGTTCCTCCCTTGAACTCTTCCATTTATCTCTCTCACACAATTTCTCTCTGTCTCTCTTTCACTATGGTGAAACTTCGTCACTTTCGATTGCTATATATAGCAAACCGACTGACCAACCAAATCGACGTTTCTACCTTTCTACCTCGGATTTACCTCCAGTTTACATTCGCTACAGAGATCTCGGTTTCGCCTTCCTTCAATGTCTATCGAATATCGATTTTCAGATGCAGCATATATTACATTTTAATTAAAAATCTAGTTCGAATGATCTTTGTCATGCAAACTGACGTCCAACAACAATTGTAAAGAAAATCACCTGGTGAAGATCGAAATAAGAAAATGCATGATATAACGATTGAACATTTGCACGCTTTTGAGTTTAATTTCATTCGATTTTAAAATATAGCTGGAGTTTCTTGATCCAATCTGCAATTTGAGATCGATGTTTTACATTTGAAAGCGGTATGATTTATATTTAAATTTATAAGAGATGGAATTTAAAAGTCTTAAAACTTTGAAGATTCCATTAATTTTAGAGCCCTTAAACCTTGAATGCTTTGGAAGTTAAAACGAAACGGAAATTAAGAGCATTTATTCTTAGACAGTGCTCTCACAGTAAAACGTCGATCCTCAATTTAACACTGAATTTCCCTCAAAATGAGTTGCAACAAAAATGAGACTCGAAAACAACTGAAATCACAATGAAATTGTCAATTATTTTAAATTATTCAAAATGAGCTCTCTAAATTTGAATTAGTGAAAATTTGGTCACTAATTTTTCTTTAGTGGAATTTCTTACTAATTATTAGTCGTATTTCACTATTTTTTAAAGTACATAGTTTTAAACTTTTCACTAAAGCTTTAGTCAAACACTACTAATAATTAGTAGAAATTATCACTAAAGTGAATTAGTGCATTTTTGGAAATGCGTGTGAGGCAAATATTTTTTCTAAAATTAATCTCTGAAACGAAAAAATTCAGCCATTAAACATTAAAATCTGTTATGAATTATATTTTCATACAGGTTTGAAAAGAAACGCAATATTCACGAAAAACTCAAATTTCAAAAAAAAAATTCTCAGAAAGTTTTGAATCGAAAAATCGAATACTTCGTTTTCGCCGTTTTTTGGGCACCTACTATTAGGAAAAAAAAATCGCCAACTAAATTGCTGTCATGGTCGCGCAGCCGATTTTTAAAAAACCTTTGGAATGACCCATATACACTCGACCACTCATAATTTAAAGGGCTTAAAATTGTTCATCCCTTGAAGAAATTCGAATTTCATTTTTTTAAAAAGAAAGGATTCAACATTTTAAGGGCGGAGTCTTGGTAGTAAATTCAGTTATCTATTATTTTTAGAGTTTAGACCCTCAAACCTTTGCAGAACATTACGATTATGGGCTCTTGTGGCACGTTTTAGTTTCGCTAATAAAAACTTGTGAAACTCAGAGAGGGAGTCTGGTTTATGGGTGTCCTTTTTACGACTCTCTAAATTTAAATTAGTGAAAATCCACTGATTAACACTATACTTTTTGTTAAAAATGTAGTTACACTAGTTTCTTCTACATTTTCTGAGTTAAAATGCTAATAGTTTTCCAGAAAACGTTCTTTTTCATCAGTTTTCTGCTGCAGGGGAAGCATAGAAAAAGCTTAAGTTCGCGTGAGATATTTCAGACTTTAAAGGTTTTTCCCCTGAGACTAGACTAGATTCTGGAATTCCAGAAGAAATGCGTGCCTCAGGATGGTTTTAATCTCTTCCGGAATGAGTCGGGTTCGAACATATATTGTATCAAAAAAGCAAACATTCGGTTCGTCTCGCTACCTGAATTCCAAATCTTATACCTGCAACCAACATTAGTAGCTCCATATCCTCAAGTTCACAGTGTTATACGTAAAAGGGCCATTTCTCTGGGGGAGAACTAAACGTTGTTTGGAGTAACTAAGTACCACTCTATTCGCAAGTTTTCCTGAACTGGCGCCGTTTTTTTTTTTCTACGAAAGAACATTTTCTTCACTTAACTTTTCTTGAAAGGTTTCATCTTGTTCAGAAGCAGAGGGAATTCATTCAAGTAAAAAGCTCAAGACCTATACTTTTCAATTTACTTATCATTTTTCTACGCATTGTTTACTGTAATAAGGCGTCCTAATAAGAGACCCTTCCTTAATTGGAGGCTCTTGCTTTTCTCAGAAAATATATAACGAACCCTTTTGTAAAGTTTTAACTTGAAGTATTAAACTTGAGCAATAGGAGATTTTAAAGTTGCAAACTTTTAGGCATTGTTCTTTAAAGTGCGTGATTTTAATGAAAATACTAAGTTTTTCAGCAATTAGTTTTATTATATTCGTTGAGTTTATGGTTTTAGGGTCAGTAAATGATTTTGTTCTCTATCTTTATTTATTATATAAACAAAATTTTTTAATTTAAATAAAACATCAGTACAGAAAAATGTAAAGGTTACATAAATTCAATTGATTCTATATACATTTATGGTCAGTAAAACGTAACAGTTTTAAATGTTTGATTCTAATATATTGTCAATCTACAATCATGAACTTCAATAACTTGAGACACTAAGTTTAACTTACAAAATTGCGAAAAAAGGGAGAAGGATATTCTTACTTTATATTAATATTACAATTTTCAATTTTTAGTCATTACTCTAGAAATTACTCTATTAAAATAAATACAAAAGATATGTAGGGAAACCGTACCAAAGTACACCAAATTTACAATGTAATTTAAAGGAGTAATTTCACGGGATGAATTTCACCCAAATATCGGTTCAATTTCTTTTGTTTTTCCATGACAACACATGGTTTTTGAAACGCATGAACGTGAAGTTGTCTGAATAAAAATTTATCCCTCTAAAAAATTACCTACAACCTGCAACTTTTATCCTTAGTTTTTTCTGTTTTAATAATACAAATTCATAAAAAAAGGTGAGGGGTGTCGTAATAAGAAACATCTGGAAATTCCTACAAACTCTTAATAATTCAGTCTTCATTTTGCCTTTAGAAACATAAAAATTGGAAATTATTACTAATAATATTAAATACATTATTCTTAATATTTGTTTTCTGCAACAAATATGTGCTTGAAATTCTGAACGAAATTTTCATTTCATTGCTTTTTAAATTCATAATAGTTTATAAATATGATTTATTTTCAAATAAATTATAATGCAGTTTTTAAAACGACTAGAAGGTATTATTTTGATTTATTGCAGAAGCTACACTGTCGGCCTCACTAGACTATCTAGTAGGGTTCTAAGTGGATCTCCTTTCCACAGCCTAACTATAAAAAGGACTCCGTTGAGGCCCCTATAGGGTCCCTGTTTGATTTAATTAACTTATTCGCGGCGGTATGATAAACACGTCGAATTTTAATCCCTAAGTAACAAATAAAATTCCTAACTCTTCGGAGATTCAAACCTATGTACCTATCTTAAATTTAACGCATCGCAGTCGGTAACGCTAATCGTTCGCCTAAATTACCTATGGACGTCAATCCAGATTTATTCGATATAAGCTAGAGCTCAAAAATATTACTGAACATTTAAAAAATCATCGAATTTTTATGAATCTTGGTACCTAGTGATTTTTCGGTTTGCTTATTACAAATTCAAAGTCAAATTTTTAAAATTAAAAATGGCGGATATAATGTGACAATCAATAATTGTAAAAATAGTCTGATTTTTTTGAAACTTTGAAAGAAGAGGTTTTCCGGATCGTTGAATACAAATCTAAAGCCAAATTTCTAAAATTCAAAATGGCGGATACAATATGGCGATCAAAAATTGTAGAAATAGTCTGATTTTTTTGAAAATTGGAAATAAAGGGTTTTTCCTGACGCTGATTACAAATTCCAAGCCAAATTTCTATAATTCAACATGGCGGAGACAATATGGCGACCTAAAGTTGTAAAAAAATAGTCTGATTTTTTTAAACATGGAAATAAGGGACTTTTGTGTCGCTGATTACAAATCCAAAGTAAAAATTTCTAAAATTCAAAATGGCGGATACAATAAGACGATAAAAAATAGTCGGATTTTTATGAAGCTTTGAACTTTAGAATTTTTCTGGTTGTTGATTACAAAGAATCCAAAGTGAAATTTTCTAAAATCAAAATGATGATAAAAAATTGCACAAAATATTCTGAGTATATATAAGAATATATTTATTGTAACTACTTGTTAAATTTAAATATGTGAACAATTGAAAATCGTTAATGCATGTAATTTTGAAAAAATTAAAAATAAATTAATTTTTATCGCCCCTCCCGTATTGCTGTATCACCGGTAAATTCTACAACACACAATGATTTTTTCTTTCGGCCCTATATATATATATTTTTTTAAATTCAAAATAGTACATTTTGATTCAACAGCGATGCTATAAATTCCAGAGCATATTACCTACACTCATCGCTGGATCGACTGCACATGAATCGAATGCAACGTTCACGCTTCACTAATTCTGCCCCCCCCCCTCCCCGAGCGTCCCTTGACCGGCCTACATCGCTCGGGCAGTCCCGCCAGACGTTGTTTACATCACGACTCTCTGCGTATTTACTTTCGTGCGTTCAGAGACTATATACGCGGTCCTGAATGTTGACATAAGACTGCTCGCTCGAAGAGCATTGGATCGAGAACTCTCTACCCCCGAGCCGTGCAGTCGATCCAGCGATGAGTGTACTTGAAATCTATAGCATCTGCTTTTGGCAGATAGTAATAGCATATGCTATAGATTCAAAAGTATTTTTTTCTTTGTTTGTGTGTATTTGCGCAAGAGGGAATTCTTTTGTCCGGGCCTCATCAGATACAGACAGATTTGCCATACACAAGTGAGGCAAGGCATCGCTCACTAGAGCCTGTTAGGGCCGCTATCATTTTTTTTTCTAGACTGGTAATTGCTCACAAGAGTCCGATAGTGCTCCTGCTAGTTTTTTCTAGACTAAAAATTCTAGTGGGGCCCGCATCAAAATCGAACGTTAAATAGGGAAAGACGGGGAAATTTCTACACGGAGTTCAAATCTTTAAGTATATTATTGATATGATGAAATTTTATTAAATTTTCTAATTATCAGCAAGATTTCAAGCACCTATTAGTTATTTTTTATGTCCTATTTTTATCTAAATATCATCAAGATATTCGAGAGCTATCAATTAGGAACACTTTTTCCATTTTATCATTTTTTTCTTGTTTTCATATTACAGTTTCAGTTATCTCTAAAATAATTGTAACTTTGAATAAAATAAAAATAAAAAATAATTAATTTCGATTACATGAGTTTGTAAACAAATTAAGAAATTTCCTATTTTGGAAACTTAAAAGTTTCTTTTCCTTCGAAAGTTACAGTCTTTCTCAAAGAAAGAGGCCTCTTTTTAGGACTTCTTACTAATATTTATTAGTCAAGAGGTAGGAATTTATAAATAAAAATAAAATAAAATTTGGTTGTATATAAGATATTCTATTAGTGTCTATTGAAATGAAAAGAGTAAATTTTAGTACTTTCTTCCAATACAGATTTGAATTTATATCACGGTCGAGGGTCTATATCTCGCGGAGATGTTTCACAGGCTCAAGTCCGACAGCCGGAAATTCTCGTTTCTCGCGGAATTTTCTCGAGAAGGTTACGCCGGAAGGAAATTCCCGGTGATTTGAAATCTGCCACGAGTACGTGAAGAAGGTGCAAATAAAAGCAGTCGACGTGAAGATTACGGTGTTCGGTATTATATTCGAGAGCTTGAAGGAATAATGCATGCGTCGTGGCGTCGCGACGCAGGGCGTTGTCGACGCTATTAAAATTCAGTGCCTCGACTGAATTTTAAATTAACTTGAATTATCTTAATAAGGATCCACCTTACTCGCGCGAAAGCATCCCGCAATAGCAGTGCCGACTCCCCTTGATTTGTATGCATTGAATTTTTGAAACAATGTTGCGTTCTTGTGAAATGAAAATATAATAGAGAGCGAGAGAGAGAGAATATTCGAGGCACACGTTGCGTGGGCGTACGAGGCAAAATGTGATTCTATGGTTCCCGTTAGAAAGGAAGATATGCGAATGACATTTCCGCGTTCGTTCTTTACCTATCATTAGTTTTGAATGTTCACTTTGATTCATTCCGACTGTGCCACAATTCTAACTCCCATGCTATCACATGTTCCTACTTATATTATGCACCCTTGTTACATATGTATTCTCCTACCCTTATATGTCACCACAATTGCATAAATACATGCGCACGGTGTTCATTCACTCCTCTATGTGCTGCAGATTTAGTCCAGTTGCGTATAGAAAATTCACTCCTTTCAGTCTCTTTGAATTTAAAACGATTTTATTTTTCGAGGCAAAAATTTATTCGTTTCAATTCAAATATTATCAAAGATTATTATTTATTCCATTATTTGATTTGTTGAAAAAAATTTTTCGTTAATTGTGTTATTTTACGAAGAATTTTTGGAATGGCCGCTAAACAGGGAAATTTAGCTCAGCAAAATAATTCAGCTTAAAAATGCATATGGGTGTTCTATGATTTTTTTTTATTGAAACGTATAAATTAAACTTATTTCCAAACCACATTATGAGGGTTTTTAAAAACGGCAAAAAATTGTTCAAGCATATTTAACTGCGTTAAATATTAGTGGTATGTTACATCACACCATTTCTAAAAATTAAACTTCAGCAGAGAAGTACAAGACATGAAAATTGAAAGAATTAAATGTGAGTCGCGTCTTTTTCGCTGGTTGGAAATATGATTCTGCTTTTAAAGTTCTTTTCGATTGTCACCTCGGTGGTAGCGTTTCTCCCTTCATTTTATTTATTTTCATGGATTTCAGTTCGTACGTGTAGTATGGAGAGTATAGTCAACAGATTTTACGCGTGCTAGGTATTAACTAAAGTTTCCCGCAGCCGGTGCAGACAGTTACCAGCCATTCGAGTGTATCCGCTACGTGTTCGCCGTACATGTCCATGTGCTACGATCGCAAAATTATTTCCAACCGTCACTGGAGACTTTACGACGACAATAGCTGGACAGTCTGATGATACGCGAATTCTACTTCTGTCCCAGGAACTGTAATTTCCAAAATGGTGCAGCATCCCACCTATATCTGCATGTAATGTCTCTCCCGACAAACCTGGACCAGGAAGAGAATGCCTTTGTTTATCGGAGCACTATCAAGTACAGGGGAAATTTAATTATGTATCTCGATACGCCCTTACGGAAAAAAATATACCGAGCCAAGAGCTTCTCTTGTTTCCATTAACTCTGCATCATCTTTCGGATTTTTTCCAGCGCTGTTTTAAAATTGCGCAATCACTTTATCCTTTTTTTTATCATCCCTTTCACATCTTGTAAATTGAGATACTCTTTCAAAATTTTTTTAAAGAATTTCTATTGAAACTTTTTTAAATGGGCTAATTAAGTCTTTAATTAAACTGCATTCAGAAAATCCTATTTAAAGCAATTTATTGCACTGATAAATGTAAATAAGTAGTTTAATTTAAAGTTCAGGTGAGAAACAAATAAGCTGTCTCCACTTGTTCAAGTTGAAATTGCATATGCAAGTCTAATTACACCTTATTTTAAATTTAAATCCCCTGATTATCATACAAAGTTTGTGTCTCATTGTATTTTGTTGTTTTCTTAATTTATACACATTTATATGCTCACCCTGAGAGTAATTGCTCCCGATGCGTGTTTTCATAAGTAATTCAAATACCCTTAGTTTCGGTAAGGTGCCATTTTGAGGCCAAATATATAGTCGTTTTATAGCGGGGGGGGGGGGGAGTGGACCAGTGCCAAAATTCGGAGACCATCCAAGATAACTGGATTTACCTATCTGCGCAGAATGTACGACAACGCGCATATTCACACGACCAGTCCCTGAATATTCACTCTTCGTGATTTGGATCATTTCACCTGCTCGTTTCCCGGAGAGGTCACCCGGGGCTCGAAATATAGATCACTGGCTCCAAACCACTGCTATCTATATTTCGTTTGAATATTCATTTCCAGTCCGAGTTACATTCGAGAGGTTTAAATTTCCTGCGTTTTCAAGCCCCCCCCCCTTCCCCCTTCACAAATAATTTATCTCCAACTCTTGTATATAACTTTATAAATTTAATATTGAGATTTATCTGGATATATACATTAGGGTGTCCATTTAAATTCTACTTATTTTTTTCAAAGGACTTACCTCTTAAAATTAAACACAACAAAATAATGAACCCCTCTTTTTTTTCTTTTTAAATAATGTTTTGGTACTTCCGCAAGAGACTTAAAGTTATAAATGCGGTAAAAATTTTTTTTCTTAAAATGAAAAAATAGGTGGTAATTTTTTTGGTTTAAGAAAAACTATTAGATGGTAAGACCTGAGACCTGAGAAATATTTTAAACTGGCGTTTATGGGGTACTCAGGGTGTCTAGCGTTCTGGAAATCCTTAAAAACCTGGAAAAGTCCTGGAATTTTTTTTACCTGGAAACACCTGGAAAAGTCCTTGAATTTCACTCATAGTCCTGGAATTCTTATCACTGTCAATTTGAATGAGTTGTTTTCTTCAAATGACAGGCTTCCTACACCAGGTCCGAGAATTCTGGAAAGTCAGGGAATTTAACAATGGTCAGGGAAAATTAGGGAAAGTCAAGGAAAACCTTCAAAGAACCAGGGAATTTTTTTTTATTCAGCATGTACTTGAAGTTTTGAACGTTCAAATGAACGAAATTTTTTTTCTTAAATCAAAATTTATCTTGAAATATTGTTCCAACTACAAAATAAAAAGAAGAATCATGAGCTTTTTTATTAAATTAAATTAAATTTAATTAAATTAGTTTCTTTATTAATAAGCCAATATTTTAGACCACATTTCAGGTTAAAATGAAATCAAATAAAAATTTCGTTCATTTGAACGTTCAGAACTTCAGGCACATCAAATTATAATTATATCTCAATAGTTGTAATTAAAATTGAACAATTGTTATAATTATATAATTATAATATTACAAAATCAGGGATCACAATCAGTACCCAATTCCCCGTTTTCCCCCTTTTCCCTTTTATTCTGCAAATCTCCTAAAATCACTTTTTTTATAGTTTCATTCCTTTTTCTCCCTTTTTTCTCTTTTTATATTCAAATTTCGTAATAATTTTCCAAGAATTATGAGAAATAGAAACTTGTGACATTCAAAAACTCTTTTAATGTTTTCTTAACCCTAGATTGCAGCACCTCACTGAAATTACAGACTTGCAGAGGGGGGTCAGCCAGACCCCACGATATTATTTTTTTTCGTAACTTTTGAACCACCCTATATTTCGTCTCTGGGACCCCTAGCTGCAGTCTAGGGTTAAATATTCCATAATTTCCAAATTTTAAAAATGTACGAAAGTGTCCTAAAATCTCTTAAAGTCCTCCAGAATCTTCAAAATTGATTTAAAATCCTTGGAAATTCTCCAAAATATTTAAAACTCTTCTAGAATCTTCTGGGTTCTCTTACAATAATCCTATAAAATAATATCCCAAAATTTTTGAATATTCTACAACATATACTAGACTCTTCCAAAATCTTATAAAATTTCCTGAATACTTCCGTAACCTTCTAGAATTTTCTACAGAATCTTTTAGAATTCTCTAAAGTCTACAAAAGATAACCAAAATTCTTTCAAATTCTTTAGAATCTTCAAAACTTATATGAAATTTGTAAAAATTCTCCAAAATATTCTAGACTGTTTTAAAATCTACAATCATTTAGATTCTTCTGCATTCTTCCATAATTTTTTAGAACCTTCTGGATTCTAAATAAATTATTTTATTTATCTATAATAATCTTATATAATCTTAAAGAATTCTTAATACAATCTTAAAGAATTCTGAAACATTCTTTAATATTCTACAAAATATACTAGCATGTTTCAAAATCTTCTAAAATCGTCTAAAATCTTCATAAATCTTCCATGATCTTCTAAATTCTTCCAGAATCGTCAACAATATTCTGAAATATACCTGAAGTTTTGAACTTTCAAATGAACGAACTTTTTTTCTTAATTCAAATTTATCTTGAAATATCGTTAAATTTAGAAAATAAAGAGGAATACCATGAGTTTCTTTATCATTACATTAGTTTCTATATTAATAAACCAATATTTTAGAACAAATTTGAGTTTAAAACGAAATCAAATGAAGATTTCGTTCATTTGGACGTTCAGAACTTCAAGCACATTATTCTGAACTTCATTAGAATTTCCAGAATTCTGCAGAATCCTTTAGAATCCTTTCAAAAGACTAATAATCTTGAAGAATCTTCTAGACTGTTTTCAGAATCTTCATAAAATTCTTTAGACTTTTTGAGTCTTCAAAAAAAAAGTCTGGAAGAGACTAGAAAGTTTTAGAACTCTATGGAAGATTTTGGAACAACCAGGAAGTCTGGGAGATTCTAAAACACTCAAAAATTTAGATTGTAGAGAATTTTTTGGAATTTTAAAAATTTAGTAGGATTTTTGTAGAAAACTTCATATTCACTTAGTAAGGATTACGAATAAATTCATTTGGTTAGTTTACTAAATGAATTTGTATTTTTTTTGTACCCCATAAGCGCCACTTTAAAATATTTTTCAGGTCTTGCCGTCTTGTAGTTTTCCTTAAACCCAAAAATTACCGCCTATTTTTTCATTTTAAGAAAAGAAAATTTATAACTTTAAGTTCCTTGTGGAGGTACCAAAATCTTATTTTAAAAACATACAAAAAATAGGGGTTCATTATTTTATTAAAACGTTTAATTTTAGGAGGTAAGATCATTGAAAAAAAATAAGTAGAATTTAAATGGGCACTCAAATATAATGTATAAAGAGTGAGTGAGCAAAACATGAGATACAATTTTATTAAGAATTGGTACAAAATTTGATTAAAACAAAATCAGGCCTGACAGCGAATCACTTTTTTCACTTTGTTCACATTTTTTAAAATAGAGATATTGGTGTAAAAATTTTCAATCGAAATTTTTATTTTCATGGTAAAAAACGTGAAATCTTCAATCAGCTATTCATAAAAAATTTCACCTGGCAAAATTTCACTAAAATTTTTATTTTAATTCAATTCAATTCAATTTATTTCTCACATGTATGCTCTTGTGGGTTTTTACATATGTATATACATCAGTAAAATATAATAAGTAGTATACAAAATGCTTTGACTTACAATTACAATATTGCTACTTCTACATTCCTAATGTATCCGCGCTTATTTTCTATTTCTAACTATAATTATAATTCTGCATCTTAATTTATGTACTTTGATTTCTTATTATATGTACTACCCTCAAAAATTTTTATTTTATTTATGAAGGAATTTTAAATTTTCGTATAGATTTTGTGAGAAATTTCTTAAATTTCGTAGTATTAAAAATATTACAAATTTCCAATAATAAGAGTGATTTTAAAGAGCGCGGATAAAATATTCTGAAATAATATATCCAATATAAGTTTTCTTAAACTTACAATTTTATAACTCAATTTCTACAATACATAATTCAAGGGGGGATACCGGTAATTTTTTTTAATGCAAGGTTTCTTATGTTTTCAATTTTCATGAAAATGTCAAACATTTTTTTCATGATAATTTACAACACTATTTTAGTAGAGCTCACTTTTTGTTACATTAAAAAAATAAGTCACTTTTTTGAGTCTTTTTTCGTTAAACATAAAAATATTTTTTGTTAAATTTCGTTCTCTGATGAAACTTATTGCCATACTGAAATGTGACTTTGTCACATTCGAAAAAATTATAATTCGAAGGAAATAATACGCAATAAAATGCTTAAATCGTTTTCGATCACTTTTTAAACGTATTTTTGGTGTTATTCATTGATGAAAGGGCATATTATTTGATTTGATTTTTTTAAAAATATAAGCACCTATAACCGAAATTTTTTTTATCACTTTTTTGAAACAAAATGTTCACTTTTTCCACTTTTTTCAATTTCGAACGTCGCTGGCTGGCAAGCAAAACTAATAAAAATTACATTAAAAAAAATTATTATTTGATCCTCTTTGAAGTTAATAACTAATTAAAGTGAATTTATTCAGTTTTGTTTTCAGTAAAGAGATGTTTCAATGTGCCTGAAGTTCTGAACGTTCAAATGAACGAAATTCTTCTATGATTTCATTTCAAACTCAAATTTGTTCTAAAATATTGGTATAATTATAAAGAAACTATTGTAATAATAAAAAAGCTCATGATTCTTCTTTTTATTTCGTAGCTGAAACAATATTTCAAGACAAATTTTAGTTATGAAAAAAATTTTCGTTCACTTGAACGTTCAGAACTTCAGATACATATATTTCATTCATTTTTCATATTCTAACAATCTTAGGTTACAGTTTGTTGTTTACATATAAAATCAGTATATAATTTTATATATGATTACACTATATTTTGAATTTTAAAAATAAAGTCAAAATTTTCTATAACTACGAATTATAAAGGAAATATAAAGTAATATTCATGAATTTAACAACATTTTTAAAATAAATATAGCAAGTTTTGTTCATATACTCAGTGTATATGTAATCAGAAATAAGAAATTTAAAAAATTGTTTATAAAAATGTTTTCCTTGCATTGAATTTACATTCGGTTTTTTAATTTTCCAAAATTAGAAATCGAATAAATTTATAAACAACGATCCCAAAGCCAATGTAAGCAAAACATTTGTTTATTTATTTATATATATATATATATATATATGTATTTTTTTATTTAATGCAGAAGCTCAATATGAATTTAGACATGTCGTTCACTTTAATCGATAAAGGTCTGCATTTGCATATTTCATGAACATGATACATAATCGTTATTGGCAAAGGATCCTGTTTGCTCCTCCTCCCTTATTTTCCTGTAGAAAACGAAGATTAATATTAATTATTGAGGGCTCCTTTAAACAAAATCATGGTTGGTATTCCTGTTTATTCAGTGACACTTTGGACGACGTTGCTGTTTAAGTTTTCCCCTCAGAGCTTCAGTTGCTATTTACATTCTTGAAAGTGATGCGGGTATGCAAGTCCCTGCAACATCGATACCCCTATATCCTCAGGAGATTTCCGTCGTTAGACGACCGGACGACAATAATTATTAATCGTCCTGGCGACGCAAAAAGGAAGAAGTCTTGGTCATCGTGAAAATACTCCATATTCTTGTCTAAGATTCCTTCTCTCGGAATTCTTTTTGTTCCTTCCCTTCAGCATTTCTCTCATACTCGTCTTTCCTTTTTTGTAATTCCTTTTCTCGTTAACTGAAAATCTCGGAGAAATTAACGTCTGTCTGAAAAATAAATTAACTTTAGCTAAAAATAGTAGGTATCGCTCGAAGAAAAATAAATGTTTAAAAATCACTTTTAAAGAGAGTAACTAAAATATTTCACATGGAAAATTTCTGCACTTTTCCTAATAAGACAATTTTTTCTCGAAACTGCGAAACTTTTCTCTACACTATTTTACTTTCCGGTAGCTGGTCTCTTGGCCCAGAATCGAACCGAGATGAAATTTTCCCATTTGATATAGGTGACGAGAGAACTTTTCAACCGCAGCACTTTCCGAGTAGTTTCACACGGTCTCACCGAGAAAATGAGAAATGCGTTTATGAAGTTGACGCTACTTTTAGTTTCGAATTAGTTCAAGTGAAAGAGAAAATAAAACAGAAGCAAGGATGATGATGGAGAATAAAAGATTAAAATTGGCAAATATTCTCTTTGTTAATTAGTGTTATATTCGTTTTTTTTGCGGACTACTATCTTTTTCTTTGATGTGACATTGAATAAAGTACAATTATCGCGAAATTGTTTGAAAAGCAAGATCCACAAAGCGCATGGATAATTACGTGGATACTGGACAACTCGCGTCAACGCTGTCCGTGGTTAATTTAGCAAAGGCTAGGTAACTTTGTGACACAGTTTACACATTCGTTTCTTTTCTCAGCCAGCGCAAATCCAAACTGACTAATCATTGAGCTGATCAATGCCACGTGACTAATTAATTCGAGTTAAGTCTTCTTATTTGTAAATTCATTTCCTGGTAAAACTCATTAATTTGTGCTCGCCTGCACCTAGTTTTAATTCAACAGAGATAATTAATTCTAATTCATTCCAAGTTTTTAATTAATATTACTCAAATTATCTGAAATTACGAGTATTTTATTACGTAAATAATTAAAAGATCTTGAAGCTATTTGAGCACCCGAAATCGAATAAAATTTCAAAAATCTCAAGTCCGTATAAAATGCAAAGCAATAAAATGTGACAGAGTTTTTTGAGTCGTAAATAATATCTGCATTTTATCCTCGTGAAAGCTTTAAAAATATCTGCAGCTTTTTTTACGGGTTTGATGAAATATTCAATTCGCAGAAATCAACGCTTTATATTTTATGATGTGTGAGTTTGATGCACAAGAAAAAAGGTAGAAAAGCTATTGAATGGAAGAACGACTGGGTGAAGAAACTATTTCCCTCCAGATCGTTGACCGGGAATTAATATTTTTCCGAGGCAAAATACTTTAAATGTGTCGTTTTCTCTACGTTTGTACCATGTCAGCTTATTAGACAGTTCGTTTCCGTATAACGATGACCAATCTATTTCCTTTCAAGTACCGCCGATAAAGTACCACTGATATAGTATTCGATTACTTTGGGAAAATGGAACTTTTTTACGACACTTGGGATCTATCTGAATCTATAAAAGAAATAAGTTTATTGCTCGTGTTACGTGATCCAAAACTATACAATTGACGTAACGTAAATAAGAAAATTTATACTTGAAAAAAAATGTAACTAGACGACTGTTATACACTCAGAAAAAAGTTTTTTACATTAGAATAAAATTTTTTAAAATCAAAAATATAATTGCAGGGCTATTGAGTCAAAAGACATTTGTTCGATTCAAACAAATATTATTTGAATAAAAAAATTTTTCTTTGTATCAAACTTGTTTCTAATTAAAAAATGTTTTTAAAAAAATATAAACAATTTTTTTGTTGAATTTCCGTTTTTATAATATTGTTTGTTATAAAAAACTGTACATGCAAAAAGTTTTCCGAATTTTTTCGAGCATAGGATACATTTTTTGAATTTACCAGGTTACTTAAAATTCAATTTTTTAAAAACAACAAAAAAAGCTTGAGATGCTTACTTTCAGATCCTTGAATAGCAAAATGGCTTTTTTTGTTGTTTTTAAAAAATTAAATTTTAAGTAATTTGGGAAATTAAAAAAATTCCCTATGCGCGAAAAAAATTCGGAAATTTTTTTGCATGTACAGTTTTTCATAACAAACAATATTGTAAAAACAGAAATTCAAAAAAAAAATTGTGGTTGATTTTAGAATTTTTTGAAAATTTTCAAAAATGAAAATTTTTAAATTTGGTTAATAGTGCATCTTTAATGTACAAATAACATTTTTACTTATTATATTATGTTCATTACATATAAATTGCACATTAAAAATGTGCAATTAACCAAATTCAAAAAATTTCATTTTTGAAAATTTTCAAAAATTCTAAAATCAACAAACAATATTTTTTTGAATTTCCATTTTTAAAATATTGTTTGTTATAAAAAAACTGTATGCAACTGTATGCAAAAACTGTATGCAAAAATAGGATAAATTTTTTTAATTTACCAGGTTACTTAAAATTCAATTTTTCAAAAACAACAAAAAATACGTTTTGCTATTCAAGGATGTGAAATTAAGCATCTCAAGCTTTATTTTTAGTTTAAAAAGAAAATGATGGCTAAATTTTAATTTTTTCAAAAAATTTTTTATTTCATTCAAAACATTGAGAAAAAATCTATCGAAAACGTTTAAGTCAAAATTTTTAAATAAATTTTTTAATTTATTTTTTAAATTAAGTTTTTTAACAAAATTTTAAATAAATACCAGGTGTTGGAATTAATTCGTAGCGTTTTTTTGCAAAGTTTCGTGGTTTGTTATGCAAGAATCATT
>JBAGKK010040144.1:0-10562 GCA_037177015.1 Euceroptres primus | reverse complement strand
AACGATCACATCAAGAAAATGCGAGGAATAACAAAAGAAGACTTGAGCAATGTTGAGCACAAACTTCAATATGCTCGCCTCATCGTGCATTACTAATCTATAATAATTAGCACTTAAATTGGCATTCACGAACTAATCGTTCCACTTTTTCCGTCACTGTCTATTGAACAAACTTGAAAAAAATAATTTTTGGATAGGCGTCAGAAATGGAGATCATCTGGGTGATGCGAGTGGGCATCGGAGTGGTGGGCATCCTCAGCACAGCGATGGCCTTAACCATCCCATCAATCTATGGTTTATGGTCAATGTGCTCAGACCTTGTGTACGTAATCCTCTTCCCTCAACTGCTGATGGTTGTACATTTTAAAGACTACTGTAACACCTACGGCAGCTTATCAGCTTACATAATCGCGTTCGTCGTGAGGATCAGCGGGGGTGAGGCAATAATGGGACTCCCAGCTCTGATCCGCTATCCAGGATACGATGAAGAAACAAAAACTCAATTGTTTCCCTTCAGAACCATGGCGATGCTGATGTCGTTAATAACGCTGATCGGGGTCTCATATGGGACTCAGGTAGTCTTCCTCTCAGGTAGACTTGCTCCGGGCTACGATGTCTTTAGATGCGTAGTCAACATCCCCGAAGATGTTCAGCGGGTGGGACCTGATCCTGCAGAAGGGGAGCAAATGTCTGTTCTTGCAGCAGGAGTGGGAAGACTCTATGGTAGCAAGGACGAATCGAACGGACGAGTGAATCCAGCGCTCGAGCCGGACTACGACATGGAGCCGGGATACAGGGCTGTTGGTGCTAGTGATGATGAAATTGGCAGCGGGGGTGGTGGGGGCGTTGGGGCCCAAATGGTCCCCCATGGACCCAGTGGACTCAGGCAGCCACAGTCTAGTACCGCGTTCTAATCCCAAGTTCCGTGATCGGATGCTGTGACCAACAATAAGTCCGGCGACGCGGTATCTTGTTTCCTTAACTTGATCCATTTTCAATATTTTTCATTATTTCCCAAGATCATCTGCAGTGTCAAAAGCTTCTGCAGTTTCTTTTATGTCTGATTTTTTGGTTTACCTGGTCCATCTCCATAATCTTGGATTTCATACCATCATATAGCACTGAATGTCTCATGGATGTTTCGGATGATGCACAATTTTTCCCAGCGGAAAGATCTGTTCCAGATAATGATCAAATATAGTTTGTTACCGGAATTACAAATTGGGGAAGTAATTGGGATCTTGATCATAATTCTCCCCAGAAAAGGGATTTACTGATAAAGTTCCATTGTTTACAGAAAAGGTGCATAGTACATTCTTCGCGACATCTTAGTTCCAAGATTTTCCAAAAGTTTTCATCATCCTCCATTTAAACGAATTTCTGCCATTTAATCTATTTCTGCCCCTTCCCTAATTTTTTAAGTTTACAAGTTTAGTCCTCGTTCTTGCCATCTTTCGCTTGAGAAACTTCGAGTTCAAATTCTAATTATTTTAAGAAGATTCGTTAAACACGTATTTTAATAAAAACCATGGTGAACTAATCCTAGACTCACCTCTGATAAACTATTAAGAATAATAAAGCAGTATAAAAATAAGAAAGGAATATAAAGATAATGAAGATTCGAAGCCTCTCAAAGTGGAAGGATGGAATTCCTACCACCGCGTCGCCTATTAGGCCTAGTGATTATCTTTTTTCTTTTGAGATACATATATATTAAATTATATTCTATATATTTAGAGTCTACCAACCGCTTGCGAGGAGTTCAAGTCAAATGGCCGATCCACTGGGCAACATCGACATTTCGAATACACTAATTAAATGAAATTAATTAAATATAAAATTCATTTCCCTGTGGAACCTAAACCACTTTTGGAGAAATGTTTTCACTTGTGTTGATGTATGGTATTTATATAGAGACTCGAAAAAATATATATTATAGGTTAATGTCAACTGATGGCTTAAATATTTACATATCTTGAATCTGCAATTAATAAAATGTACATTATACACTGTACAGAATAGGTGTAGAAATAAGATATTGTCTTGAAGAACTGAGACATTGAGAAAGCGAAAGCACTTCTCCTTTAGTGGTAAAAATTGACCACAAATACTGTAGATATGAGTTGATATTGGTAGTAGTGGGAAGAACGAGCGGTTTTAGTTTAGAAGTTATATCGTTAACCACGAAGTGCGGTCTCAGGGTGGTCGCAATAGGCGTCCTTTATTCTATATTATATCTGACTGTGCTGATACGATTAGAATTCATCGTTAATGTCGAGGTGTGTAATTATCTCCATTGATGTTAGAGAAAGCTTTTGTACTTGCTATCGATCGTATTCCCTCCGCTTCGCCCGGCGACATAATTAGGTATGTCTTTCAGAAATGAAACATTTGAAGGTAGGGTCGTTGTGACTAGAAAAAAAATTATTGAGATGTTGGTTAAGTAATTATTATTAGGATTTTAATTTTTTTTAAATTATTTTTTCAATTTGTAATCATTTTTTTCATTGTTTGTGGAAGTTTTCCGTTGAAGTTTCAAACGTATTCTACTTTTAAAGTGTTCAGTGTTAAAAGATCATAATTTTTAAAATATATAAAAAGGGAAGGAAAGGAAATTCAGGTAAAATAATTTTCTTAATGAAGATGGTTATATAATAGCTCATTATAATTTTTCAATTCCACATGGAAAATTACTACACGGAAACCGCGAACTCGTGATTATCAGAAATGCGGCAATCTGCGTAAACTGAATGGCAATTCAAGTTTTTTACGTGGGCATAATTCCATAAACTACTGGGTAATTGATTTATGAAATTACGACTAAACTAGGGAAGCTTCAAATAAATCTAAAACATTTGCTATTCAAACTTTAGATTCCGGCGGAGAAGTTATGTACAATTTTTATCAATTTTGTCTTACTACTTTTTTTATAATCGCAGGGGAGAAAAATCAATTTTAATCTCGATTTTAATAATTCAAAGGAGAAAAGAGTTTAGAATATTATTATTTTGTATCTATATTTTATGAAAAGTTGTACTAAAGTTTGATTTACTTTAAGGCAAGGAAGTTGTTGAAGGTTTATAAAAATAATTTAAACGAAAATGTTACAATTGAGTTAAATCTGAATAAATATGATATTGTGCAGCGACCCTGCAAATTGGCATAGCCGCTCGTTCTTTTACTTGAAATCTAAACGTCGAGATGTCGAGAGTCGCGGAAACCCTAGATTTACGGTAGTTAATTGAAGTGGTTCGTAGGAGTTTTGAGTACGCATTTAAGGGTACTTTAGTCCTATCTATAAGCACTTGAGTGCATCGATCTCTGCCACAAGAAACCGCCAAAGCGCCCGGTGGATCGGCCGTCGTGTAAATCCGTTGTGTTTATCATATAGTATATACATACACATATAGTATATACATATATAATATATGACATATATCGCGAGCATTAATTGCAATATTGCAAACGAGAATAAAAAGCGAGCGATTAATGTAGATCGATCAACGCGGATCGAGTATGCACATATACATATCGACACTTATACATATCCGTGAGAAGACTTAAAGAACGACGTACAATGTTAGAGGGTGCAATATACGTATATTAAGTTGACCGCCGTTACTTTCGCATTCGTAACGATTCACTATACCGTTGTTATTTATTACCATCATTATCACCGTTACCGTTGATACTGTACAGTTATTATATACATTTATACATAAACATGTATACATATCGCATGTATATTGTATTTATCATCGCTGATGCTCTAGTGTAGTTATTACGCATTTTTTTCGCGGTAACGATTAAAGATTAGAAGTGTCGTTCTGCTTTGCGTTATAAAAACTCAAAATATGAGGAGTTCAAGTATTATTTAGATCGGTATTAGACTAATTTAGACGGAATTTATTTGATATGAACCTATTGTTCGAAGAATCTGAAAAAATCCCATGGATTTCTGAACTGAAGTTCAGTTTCAAAATTAAGAAAGCAATCTTTATTTAATAAAAATATCAGATACATAATAAAATGGTTTGTGTTTCTGTTTGGAAACTTCTGGGACTTTGGTGGGATTCTTGAGAATTGTCATGGGGATTCTCCTGGGTTAAATTCATCGAGTCATTTCAGAAAAAAATGTATAATCATTCGACAGAGAACGAATTGGTCCCATCAAGCTTGTATTTACAGATGATACAATTTTTCACATTCTCTTCACTATGAGAGTGCATTAGATTTTTTTGGTGTAAATTCACTTGATTTGCTTGAAAATTAAGGTAGCGTAAATAAAAGTGCGGAAGTAATTTCGGGCACAGGTTTCTTTGTTTGCGTGGAAAATTGCAGTTGGTACTTTAAGTAGACTTAGAGGTACATGTAATAGAGAAGAACCTTCCGGTTTCCCGTTGGTGTCGTCGTTATTAAGTGGGATACTTTCACTTAGAAATAATGACAGAAAAATGCATAAGACATGTTTTATGGACCCTGAGGGTATTAGAAAGGACAGATAGGAAAGTGTTATGAGTATAATACATCTTCTATATTTTGAAGATTATTTCAAAATTGGTGCAAGTTTGATGGAACCAATGACGATTTCTTGGGTTGATCACTTCTTCAAACCTGCCAGTTTGTATCTTTTAAGTAAAGCACCTTGTTTCTTAAATGGTCCTAACAAAGAAGATTTTAGATCAAGACTTCTGAACCTAAAGATCGTTATCTCATAAATTTAATTCAGTTGAAATATCATCTTTAAGTAGATGTTATTAGCAAATGAAAATAAAGAAAAATGTTTAAAAGATTTCTGAATTATCATTTGGGAAAATAACAAAAAATGCTCCCCTTAAAAAGAAAAAAGTGAAGAAGTTTCTTTTTTAGGGCCATTTTGAAAAACGATGAAGTCAATCTGAAGGGGGTGCTCGAGGGACTTTATGTCTTGATTTAGCAAAGAAAGTATTAAAATTGGATAAGAAAGTATTAGGTTTTGAAAAGAAAGTATTAAATTTCAAAGAGAAAGATTAGAGCAGCAGGGGTGTGTGAAGGAAAGCGAGAAAGAGAGAGAGAGAGCGAGAGGCGACCTTGAGACGTGCGCCTCGTCACCTACATATCAATTAACTCATAATATAATAAACGATGTGTCGAGAAACCTATACATATCACAGTGTGCTCTATCATTAATACCTTAAGTCCGGAGTGTGAGTGAGAAAGCGTGTATGAGTGAGAGAAAGAGAGAGAGAGAGAGAGAGAGGGGGGGGGAGGGAAATGACGTGAGATAAAGTTGAGACAAAGATGTATCATACAAGAGACACTCCGCGAAAGAGGGAGAGACAAAGGGATGCCTCGAATTAACTTTTTTAGCGGAAGGTTACGGGTTCAATGACGAAGAGGTATAACAAAAAGGAAAGTGAAAGGCTGCCCACGCCGAATAGGATTGACTAAAGTGGAGGTGTAGCAACCTTGAACCTTTACTCAAATTCGCCAGGGTGAGATCGTGCTCGACACTTAAAAAAAATAAATAAAATTTAAAAAAAAATTAATGCAATCCAGTTGTGTACCTAAACATACCTAAACGTTATGCCTCGAAATCGAGGTGTCTACCTATAGAGAAAGTGTTTTAACATTGTTTATCATCGATCATGTATAAAGGCTCGACTTACCCCGGAGAAGTACTTATAATGAGATACGTTACTCAATATTGTACCATACGATATAAATATATACATATATATTATATTATACGTGTATAATTGCATAAATGACCGAGATGTTGATTGTAAATGTTAAAAATAAACGGTGTACAAAAAACAAGTAATTCTTTTCCTTAATTATCATTTATATTCAATTAATATTATTTTTATAACATGAAAAGATGATTAGGACTTTGATTTTCAGTTTACAAAGTTTGGAACTATCCGATTGTGAAAGTATCAGAATTCTAGTAGTTAAAACTTTGAAAACATTGAAATTTGAAACAATCAATTTTAAGTGTAAAAATCATGAATTTTTTTAGAGATTTACGATCTTGATCTATTTATTTTATTTTCTCCTTACTAGGTATCTTCACTTTTCGCCAATTCCATTCAAGTAAAAGTGTTCAAGATTCGAATTTCAATTTCGAGCTTAAAGAAATCAACGATTGGGTAACAAAATTGGATCTTGGATGATTTTTTATGGCCGATTCGAAAGTCCGTAAGAGGAAGAAATTTGGATTGTGGATTTTCGAGGCAGGCATAGCAATTGAATAACGTGGACATTTTAAGTTCGGATACAACAGGAATAGAAAAGACCTCTTAGTTATTCATGCGGTCCCGGTATCCGACTTGTTCGAATCGATAAATCGACCGTTTGCTAACACCGGCCGACTGAACGTACTTAGATTGACGTTATTTCGCTCCAAAATCGTTACCAAATTATTAATTTTAACATTTAATTTTATCGAAAAGTAAAAACTTTCGTAAGTTTTAGTTTAACGAGGTTCGACCCATTGACATAATCTCAAAAAAAAGATTTATTAAATTGGGGTAAATAAAACAATAATTATTGTTAATAATCCTTCTTTTGAAATTCAACAGAATTAATTATAATTAATTCTGTTGAAATTTGAAATTCAACAGAATTAATTATAATTAGTTCTGTTGAATTTCAAAAGAAGGATTAATGCACTTTAAAAAAATAGCATGAGTCATAATTATTTATTTAACAATGGTTACAGTTTTTCTTTCGTTTTAGAGAAACTTATGAATAATTATGAGCCTCACTATTCCTTCTGTATTCTAAATTCATAAAAATTAATAAATGGTTTATTTGGCCTATTTTATAAATCTTTATATTAGTCTATCAATGTCAAGACCTGTTAAAAATCAAGACAAATGAAGATTAAAAATATAACGTATGATAGAAGTAAAAAGAAGTATAAAAATGTATTTAAAAAATCAGGCAATATCTCGTTACGATTAGAAAGCAGGAAAGAAGTAAAGAAACGTCAAGATCAGGAAATAATTCATCAGATATGCACCTGGCGTCCATTATTAGCTAATTTGCCTATCGCTTCTTTTACTTTCTTATTTAATTATATACGATGCTTTTTTCAGCGGAGCATATCTTACTCCCGGCTTTTTGAATAATTTAACGAGAAAATAAAATACTAAATTAATTAACTAAGATAATAAGGCACTTTTTTCGGCGTAGCAGCTTTATTAGTACAAAAAGCGTTTTTTTATAAAATAAATAAATTACAAGCGTTGGAGAAAAAAAGATTTTACTTTTTCTCCATTAGAAAACCGTTCTCGTCTTCATCAAGTTATTTTCTTTTCAACTCTGAGACGCAATCGAGTAACGTCAGGATCTTCAATAAAGTTTCTGATAAGATTCTAATTGGTTTTCCTTTCCTGTGGACATCTTCTGTTTCAGATGGCTGATCGACGTTATTTATTTCCCAGATTCGAACCCTCGATGTTTATGGAAACTCAAATTTAGTGGGTTGGTTTATTATTTTCATCAAGCGATTACCGGTGGCAGATAAACGTCCTTAGAAGATCGAAATTTTACTTATTCGTCGTTTGACCAGAATGAGGTAAATCTAGCGTGGCGAAATCAACATTCGCTTACGAGAAGAGAATGTGATATGCGAGATTAATATTGGTAACCTCCGTTGCTAGCGTAGCCTTGACCTCCACTGCTTCCACCTGCACTTGGGGCACCGTAGCTGGAGGATGGTCGACTGCTGGAATAACCACCAGAGCTATAAGTAGAAAAAAGGCATGTTAGAAAATAAATAAAATAAAATAATTAGGTTATTAATTTATCTAATATAATGTAATACAATGGGATCCTTACCCTCCTCCGATTCCACTTCCTCCTGCACTTGGGGCTCCATAACTCGAAGAGGGTCTGGATGGCGCACCACCTCCGAATCCACCACCGAATCCACTTCCTGAGGAAGGAGCACCATAACTGGGCGATGGTGCCGAGGCTGGTGGTCCATAGTTGGAAGAAGGTGGGGAAGAAGGTGGTCCATAACTGGAGGAAGGAGCACCACCTCCGAATCCACTGCCTCCGAATCCACTGCTGCCTCCAAGAGAAGGTGCTCCATAATTTGAAGATGGTCTAGAAGGTGGTGGTCCATAATTAGAAGAAGGCCTGGAAGGTGGTGGTCCATAACTCGAGGAAGGTCTGGAAGGTGCTCCACCACCGAATCCACCTCCGAATCCTGAGCCACCTGATGGAGGTCCATAACTAGAAGAAGGCCTAGAAGGTGGTGGTCCATAGTTGGAAGACGGTCTGGAAGGAGGTGGTCCATAGCTAGGAGAAGGTCTGGAAGGGGGTGCTCCATAACTTGAAGAAGGTCTGGATGGTGCACCACCACCGAATCCACCTCCGAATCCTGAACCTCCTGATGGTGGTCCATAGCTTGAAGATGGTGGTCTGCTTACAGATGGTGGTCCATAACTGCCAGAGGGTGCTCCACCGCCGAATCCGCCGCCAGATGAAGGTGGTCCATAGCTGGATGAGGGTCTAGAAGGTGCAGGACCGAATCCACCGCCAGAAGAGGGTGGTCCATAACTCGAAGAAGGCCTAACAGTAGTGTGTCATTAGAGAAACTTAATTTTTGAGTACCGAGAGGTGTTTTTAATTAATATTAACTAAATTTATCAGGATAATATTAATAATTGTTTTTAATTAATATTAACTAAATTTATCAGGTTAATTTTAATTAACAACCCTACCTAGATGGAGGTGGTCCATAGCTGCCGGAAGGTACTCCGCCTCCAACTCCACCACCGGAAGAAGGTGGTCCATAGTTAGTCGAGGGCCTGGAAGGCGCTCCATAGCTGGAAGAAGGTGCTCCTCCTCCGAAACTACTTCCTCCTCCGAAACTACTTCCCCCTCCGAAACTACTTCCTCCTCCGAAACTACTTCCTCCAGCTGAAGGTGCTCCATAGCTGGAAGAAGGTGCCCCTCCTCCGAAACTACCTCCTCCAGCAGAAGGTGCTCCATAGCTGGAAGAAGGTGCTCCTCCTCCAAAACTACCTCCTCCAGCAGAAGGTGCTCCATAGCTTGAAGAAGGTGCTCCTCCTCCAAAACTACTGCCTCCAAAACTGCTGCTACTACTGCCTCCAAAACTACTACCTCCAAGATTTGGTGTTCCGTAGCTTGTTGATGGTGGAAGGTAGTTTCCAGGTAATGGAGCTTCAATCCAAATCAATACAAATTATTTACAATTATTACAATTTATGATTTTCTTAACGTCGAAAATTCTGGATTTTCAAATTATAATCTGTGCCTCGTACACTGGGAATTTAATTCTCGGGAAGATTCCAGGAATGCTTCTGAGAATTTCTCAACAATAAAATTGTTAGGGATGTTTTTACATGCGTTAATTATAGTTGTTTGGTGTTTGCTGTTGCATTAAGAATATAATTTATAATATTTAAACTTCGAGCAAACAGAGAATTTTTCTCACTGATTTTTATCTAAAGACTCAGGCGACAGTTTTTTTAAAATTGAAAGTGCCAGACCATGAAACTTTTTTCTTTTTTCTTTTATTTGGCGTCTCTACCACGACTTGCATTGTTCTTTGCACTCGAGGTATACGAAACAGCTATAAAGATCAGGAGAAAACACTTTTCCTTTACGAGAGATAAGCAAAATTGTTATCTTCTTCTTATTTATTACTTTAGACTATAGAACTGGCACCTAATGATAATTGCTCCTATCTTCTTCTTAGTTATTACTCTAGAGTATAGAACTGGCACCTAATGATAATTGCTCTCGTAACCAAGTTTTTTGATACGATCTTCTGGCAATAAGTTACAAAAAGAAGTAATTATTGAAGAGGCACAAGTTTCCTTGATTATTGCAAAAGATTTTCCCAGTTCGCAAAATTGCAGAACTAACAATGGGGTGTAAGTTTTTAAAAAAATGAGAATACGTTTTTATTTGTACCTTAAATTAATTAAACATTTACGTATATGTTTTGAAATTCGTTAGATCTTAAGGCTTCCAAATTCAAAAACTGTTGTAATTTCCTAATACTTCAATATTTAATGTTTTTGAAATTAAATAATAAACATCTTTGCAAAATGTTTGGATAATAAAAAATGTAAAAGCATAAACTGCAATTCCTTTTTACTTCCGGTTGTGTGAATGCTCAATTCAACTGAAGTTTAAAGCATTTACTTTGTACTTTGTGGTAAGGAGACATCTAAGGCTTGATGTCTCCCCTCTTCCTTACATCGTGCTCATCCTGCGGTGAAAGTGTGGGAGATCTGTGAGTTCGCTATTGCCTGGTGATTATATTCCTTGTGCGACAATGGTTAACGACTCTGTACCCAGTTCCGCCGGCGGCTGAGACGTTTCTCAGTTTTCATCAATGGACTCTTTCTATAATAAGATTCCCTCCCGCTGTCAGAGTGAGGCTTTCGATTTCAATAATTATTCATTGCATCATTTACATTCCATAACAAATCATTTTCTTTTCTTCCGCGTCATTTTTTAATCACAGATCTACCCATTTTTCTCCCAGAAAAAATGTTCCTTGGTATTTACAGAAATGGTGACAGCATATATAT
>JBAGKK010040133.1:0-10562 GCA_037177015.1 Euceroptres primus | reverse complement strand
TTTTTATTACTTCAAATGGACAAATTTTTAGTTCGATTTTTTAAATTTCATTGACCGTGAAAAATGTTTGCGAACCGAGGAAAAAACGGGAAATGGCCGGGAATCTTTATCTTTGATTAAAACGGCCACCTTGATTTGTTTATAAAACTTGTTTAAATAATGACTATATGTTGTTTATTTCCATTCAGTTTATAATTAGACTTTATTACACTTACATTTCCTCCAAAAAATGCCAGTTTGAAGCAACAGAAAGTAGCCAATTCCCAAAAACCATATTTGTTCACTAAATTGTTTATAACAAAAGGAAAATGTTGATTGGCATACATTTTCTTGATCAGTTCTCGACCCACATTCAGAAAATCCCCATCAGGAGTTTGAACTGCAATTCTGAATTGCATTCTGGACATGTTTCTTGAAATTGGGTCGGAGGGGTTAAGAAACTGTTAATAGCAATAACTGCAAATAGTAAATAATTTTTTATGCTTGCCAGTTCAACGGCTGCCATCATCTTCCCGTGAGGAAGGCCTTTTGGTGTGCCAATCCATTTGACGACACCAGAGCGTGTTTCCTTATCCAAAAGTACTTTAACATTCGATCCAATACACAACTCCTCCGAGTCAGAAAGCAATCCAAGATTCTTATTTTCCTCCTTCTCAGACTCATCATCTGCAAAAAAAATTAAAAATTAAAAAAAAGAATCTTTTTTACTACACAAAAATTTTCTGCAACTCTTTTTTGAAATGAGGATTAATGCTAAAAACATTTTTAATAAAATAAACTCTGCAAAAGAAGAGAAATAGAGTTTTTCTTTTTTGAATTCCGATCTACATACTTTTTTCATCGTAGCGCATCCAATTCTCGCCATTGTAACTTATATCTAAATTACTGTAGGTGTCTGAATCAGTATCACTGCTCCACTTTCGTTGCAAAAGAAAAAGGGGGATGTCTTGAACAATCGTCGCCATTTCATAACAAAATTACAGTAAAGGCAAGATTCTTCGCGATTCTCTCGGTGAGACTAAGCGCGGAATACGCGACTGTCTATTTTTAAACGCTTTGGCTATTCTTACCCTTCTTCGCGGTATGCGGAAGGCGAGGCATGTACAAACAGCATTATTTACAAAATGCAAAACATCAGTGTGAAGAAATAAGCAATATGAATAAGGGCTGCAAACTGCTTTTTGCTTCTTATTTCTACTAAAAATTGTCTTTCCCTAGAATATGAATTAAAGTTTCAAGGAGTAACTCAAGATGGAGCAACAGTGAAAATAGTAAGAATATAAAATTTAATTTTCGATTTAAAATTTTTAAAAATGCTGGCTTCTCTAATCTAGTGTAAAAATAGTTTTTTGTTTTTAATTTTTAAAGAGTGTGCTTTATAAATTGATTTTTACTCAAAGCATAATTTGCAGCCCTGATTATTATCTTTAGAAAATTCTTTTGTGTTAAAAATTCTAAATTACTGCAAAATTATTATATATTAGTGATAGCATAATACGATATTAATTACCAAGTTGTAATAAATTATAGTCCTCATTGCTTCTGCTCCCTTTTCCATTGTCGCTTGTGGAACTGAATACTGTTCTCGTCAACGGATGCATTGAATTAGTCAAGGTTGCAACTTTTGAAAGAGATATAAGTTCACGATTGTTGTTGGTACTATCATCAAATCCAAATCTATCCAAAATCGAACCATTTGATTCTTGTCGAATTTTTATGGAATCGTTATTGCGACTATTTCCACTACTAAGAAAATCTTCTGCTCGCTTCGGTATAAGAATTTCGTTATGCAAATACGCTGTTAGGAGAAAAATACCATTAGATCATTTGGTTTTAACGAATGAATAAATCTTCGGATTGTGTGATGCTTTGTTTTAAGAATAAAAATTAGGACCTTATATTAGAGAGGAACATCACACAATCTGTAAATGCGTTTAAAATTCGAAGTCATTACTTCTTTCCACATTTCTGAGGCTCTCCAAAGTTTCTTGACTGCAAGGGGTAATACTGTTTACTGCTGCAAATGTCAAATTACTAAAAGATCTGTTGATTGGATCTTTACCTTCCTGTAAACAATAAATACTTAAGTGAGGAAAAATAACATCTGAAACTTCTAAAAAATTCCGCACAGATCTAGAACACAAATTCTTCAATCTATCGTTTACTTTCTCTAGAATCTTTTTTTAAATTCTGAAGATTGATTAATAATCTAATTACCTGTAAATCGAGCCCGAAATAAACTCCATCCCCTATTTCTGGCATCGGTCCGATAAAACTGACAGTCGCCAGACACTTGACAGATGTACTGCCATTTGAAGAATACCACACTCTGTTGTTCTCTCGAATGTTTTGAATATTTTCGCACGATTGTTTATTACTTGCAATTTTCACCCTCTCTTCAGGTACAGGAACTGCAGCTAGATAGTGCCATAACTTTTTAGATACTGGAATAAGATCATAGCTGTGACATTTCCACTCTGTATTGTGCCAAACACTTCGTTCTGGTGGATCTTTAATTCGTATTCGAACCACGTCCTCTGAATCTTTCCCGACTGCTTCAACGAGCATTCCCAATTTTAAGGAATTGACATTGACCTCACATTTCCCTGAAATTCTGTTTAAAAATGTATCTTTTCTCGCAACGTAGTGTGTCCTTAAACGTTCTTCGATTATTTTGCTACACCAATCCTCCATCTCAATTCATGGAATTGACTCTAATACAAGTTATTTTAAAAAGAGAGAAGTTTCTTCTCTTTTTCAAGTAAGTCAAATGGTTCAGAGATGAAATATTTTCGTGTTTTAAAGAATGTGAGGTGTATTTATAACGACACAACGTGGAACCACTAAACACCTGCTTATGATTATTTGCTCAAAAAACTTTTGGAGAAGCCTCAAAATTGCTGTAAACACGTCCGGAAGGACGTGCAAAATTTGTCTACAACTTCACATCATGTTGGTAAATATGGTGTAAGATCTCAGCTTTATAATAAAAATCACATGAAATCACACGCGTTGACATTGAAGAATGCACATTTTTTAATTCATTCTAATTTCTATTGTCCATGATTGTTGACGACAAAGTGTTTTTTTCCAAGGACACAAATGACATAAGTGATTGGCGGAAAATGGTCACGTGGTGCAAGAAAGCGCCATCTTCTTTTTCTGACAGCTGTTTGGCGCGATTTTTAAATCACTTCTTAAAAGAAATAGTTTTTAATATTTTAAATATAACATATTAAATTTAAAACAGCTTGGATATCCTTGTACTTGAAATTTAACATCTTAAAATCGAATTAAACTTTGAAAGCATTAGTAATTTATTTTTTATTGAAGAAACACTGAAACAACAATACACATGTGTGGGTCGCCATCTTGCATTCTGATTTCTTCCGGTTTCTGTTTTCCGGTGAGTCTCATTCGGTTGTTCTAAATTATACATATTTTTTCGATAAATATCCGTAAAATTTACGGAAATCCGATAACTTATTTAAAAAATATCACACGAGAAAGATTTGTACGTAAATCTAATGTCTTATTTTACAAGCCGTACATAAACAATTAGTGCAATACTTTGTTGTACACTACATAACCTTAAATTGAAAATTTGCAATTCGAAACTTTTAGTATAATTAACATATGTACAATATTATTTAAGTTCTTTATTGTTACAGTAATCAGCAGACGTAAAAAATGGCCAAGTCCAAGAATCACACGAATCACAATCAGAGTAAGTGTTACAAATTGCATGAAAAAAATAAACTGTCACCCAGGACGCAGAGCTTTCTGTCGAATATAAACGTGCTTGTAATTTTATTAGAGTAGTTTTTGTTATAAGTATCAATCTAATTATATATTAATTGTTCTTGAAGAATTTTTGACTGATTTTGTTCAAAATTAATAATGAGCAGAACTCTTTCTGACTTTCGAAATTGTAGTCTGAATTTTTGCTTTTTCTTTTATAAAAGCTTCTTTTCTAAGAAATATATTGAAAATTTATGAAAGTCCAGTGCACTAGTATCCCTTGCAACTTGTTACTTTATAAAATAAAAGCATTTTATTTTATAAAGTATTTATTACTTATTAAGTATTATATTACTTTATTTTATAAAGTAATATAAAAGTATTTTATTTTATAAAAGCATAGTAAACTTTGGCTTGTCAGTATTTAAAAATATGCACTTGAATAGTACAGAAGCATTAACAAATTGGGCAGTAATTTATGTAATATTAAATAGAAAAGATACTAAAGATTTTGCTTTTGCAAACATTCAATAAAGTTATATTTTGAGTCTATCAATCTCCGAAGTTTCAAAATTTTTGCAGCATATATGTAGTTTTTAATTCAATTGTTAAGGGCATGTGATACGTTATGACGTTAAAAGTTACCGACTTGATTATAAATAATATTCAGCGGTTCTATTTCAAAACAGAGATATCGCCTGAAATTTGAAGGGGTAATAGAAAACATCATGGGGCAGTGTGTTATGTGCATTTAATTTTTTATTTTGAAAAATGTTTTTTTTTTCAAAATAAAAAATTAAACGCACATAATAAAAATATCATATCTGTTATGTGCATTTAATTTATTTTGAAAAATATATTTTTTTCAAAATAAAGAATCAAACGCACATAACAGATATGCCCCATGATGTTTTCTATTACCCATGATGTTTTCTATTACCCCTTTAAATTTCAGCACGATATCTATGTTTAGAAATAGAACCGCTAATTGTTATTTATAACCAAGTCAGTAAGGGATCGTCCATAAACTACGTAGCCTTTCGTATCTCCCTTTATGCCAAGAAACTCATGAAGACACGAGTATACCACACTATAGCCAAAAAGGCTACGTAATTTATGGACGATCACTAACTTGTGACATAATAACGTATCACATGTCCTTAAGGCCAATATATTTTTTTCAAAAAGGGTGATCATTATTTTAAAATGTTATTTTTAGGCAGAAAAGCTCACCGCAATGGAATCAAGAAGCCAAAACGTTACAGGCACGAATCTACGCTTGGTGTAAGTTATAATTTTTTTTTTTTAAATTGCAAAGTATTTCCAAATTTTAAACTTAATCTGCATTCTAATGAAATTTTCAAATTCTCTTTCTTGACGAATTGACACTTACTCTGAGGAAATATCATTTGCAAACCTTGATTACCAGTAAAATCAGTTCTATAAAGAAACAAAATTTAATATAAGAACACCATTTTACAGATGGATTTGAAATTCTTGCGAAATCAGCGATTCGCTAAGAAGCACAATCTGAAACCAAAAGCACAGATAAAGAGGGCAGCCGAACGTAAAACTCTGCGTGAATCTAAGAAATAAATTCATTATAATTACTCTTTACTTTAATAAAAGATAAAAATCAATTTTTACAGAGTTTAGTTTATTGAATTTCTCTAGAATACTTTCCCATTGCGGTCAGAGTTTTCTTCTTGAAAGAAGTACTTAAATAATAGGAGATTCGGCGTTTTTTAAATTCAATAAATATTGTTTAGGTATTAAATATATTGTTAGTTTAATAATTATGGAGTGTTGCGTAAGCAAAACAAAACTTGAAAGAAATTTGGTACTGCTAATGCCTCTAAACATTTTTTTTAGATTAACAAGTTTGAAAGAAGCTTTTATAATGTTCTTGAATTCAATAATTGAAGTCGTCAGGAAGATCTTGACTTTCAACTCTTTCCATAATAATCATTCAATACTCGAGATTAGCTAATCATAAGTCAAGAAATATAATTTATGACTAGAATGATTTTTAGTTCAGTTAACTGTCGTCAAAGAGTCGTCAATTTTTCTATGCTTATCTCTTTAATGCGTTCTAAACTTATAAAAAAGAGAAAGCTTATTCTAATGAGATCATAAGTGGAATCCAACATGGCAACCGTGAACAGTACTGATGATCAGCGAGGAGCAAAAAAGCTAAATATTTCAACAAAGCCCGCTCACATATTACTCTTTAGTGGAAAGAGAAAATCGGGAAAAGATTATATAACCGATAATTTATACGAAAGGTAATTTGTTTATTTAAAGTAAAACAAAAAGGATTTAAAATAATATACAGATCAGTTTCCTACAAATTTTTTAAACCGGAAATAGTAATATTTTATACTTTAATTATTTCTTTCATTAGTAAAACGTTTGAAACTTAGAGACAGAAAAGATTGCTTAATAATAATTATTATAATGCACAATTTATTCATGTGTTAAAATTGAAAAGATAAATTAATGTTTATTAATTTAAATAATTTTTAATTTACCTTCTTATCACAATTTTGTTACTAACAGGAAAGAAAGTTAATTTAAAAGTGAATACATAAGGTTTGAAACAAAAAAGAAACTATTTACATTGATAATTGATAAACGGATCTAAATGGTTATTTATTTCTAGAATCGGGAGCGATAAAACTGTTATTATAAAATTATCAGGTCCAATAAAAACACATTGGGCTAAAATTTTAAATCTGGACCTTGGTCAGTTGCTTGGAGATGGACCTTTGAAGGAAAAGTACAGACTTGAAATGGCTAAATGGGGGGAAGAAACCAGAAAAAAAGATTATGGTTATTTTTGTCGAGCAGCTATTGAAATGTACAATGGTACAGTATGATGGTTATCTTGCATTAATTTTAAAGCATCTCTTTCTTCTCAAAACGCAGTAGTTGAATTCCTTTATGATTCGAGATTTTTTGTCCCTTTTAAAAATCATCTCTGCCTTTCTTTAATGAAAAATATTCAATAATAATTTATTTTTATTATTGGGTTTCTATACTTATTATCATTCTTTAGCTGAGAACAAACCTATTTGGATAGTGAGCGATGCAAGAAGAAAAACAGATATCAAATGGTTTTTAGAAAAGTATGGTAAAATATGTAAAACTATTCGAATTAATAGTAGCGAAACTGTTAGGACAAAACGAGGCTGGACTTTTACAGCAGGTAAAATAATACAATTCAATACAAAGCGAATTTATTATAAATTAGAAAATAAATTAAATTATTTTTTAAACAAGGAATCTTTCAACAGGGGTCGACGATATGGAAACAGAATGTGACTTGGATGAAGTGAAAAATTGGGATCTAAATTTAACTAACGAAACTGAAAATATAGAAGATATATTACAACAAATTTTTCAACTTATTAATTAATATAATTATTTTTATATCAAATTGTTATATATAATCAATGAAACAATTTTCTTTTAAAATCATTGGCATATTTTCAGGTGAGAAATAATTTGAACAATGATTTTATTATACATATTTATAAAAATTGATGTTTTTCTTATTTGAAATATGGCGGGAATTTAATAGCTAATTCTTCTTCTTCTTATTCTGCGTTGGCACTATACCTGCTTTAATAAAAGCTTTGTATATTCGGCCATGACCAAGTGCGGGAGAGTGTGCTCCACTGGATGAATCTAAAACATAATAATGTCGGGCAGGGCTCAACTGAGCCAACTCACAAGAGATGGCAGTCAGAAAGAAAAGGTCGATTTGCGCAGGCGCAAGAAAGTCACAAACGACTCGTTTTTTGCTTAAATAAAAAACAATTTTTAAGTCTAATTGCGCTTCTGTGAGTTTATTTAAATATTTATTGAGATATTCTGTTGTATCTCGCTCTCAAAAGAGTCAAAGCGTAGCTTATGAAACAATGTCAGAGCACTCGATACCGTTGGACATTCTCGATGACTTAAGCAGGTTTGTTTTCTACAATTATTTATTAATAATCTGCTTTTAAATACTATAATTAGATGCCATAAAAGAAAAATGATATTCATTTATCATTATCATATCCGTAATAATTAAAAGAACACAAAAGAAATAACTCTCGTATAGCTTTTGCTTTATGAACAAATTTTGAGGTTATGAATTCTATTCTCAGTTTTAGGTTAATGTTCTGCCTTATTGTCTCACTCCCTCTCACAGATCGTGACGTCAATTGAGAGTGAGTGAGACAAAAAAGCAGGTCAGTTTTGTATATATTTTATTAATAAAATTTGTTTTATTGATATTTATTTACATGTTACATCAAGTCTAGATGTTGTTACTACTTAAAAAATTTCAGAATGTAAATAACTCTGGGTGAAATAATGTTGTACCTGTTACGTTAGGGATAAAACTGTCAATACCTGGAAAATTGTTTCAAGCTTTTCTTCTACTTCTTACGATGTTTTAGAATTTTAGGAATTGAAAATGTAAAATTGTTCTCTGTAACAAATTTTAAAAAATCCATGCTTGAAACGTATATTTATGTTTTAAGGATAGATTTTTCGTGACTGTATTCGTAAAACACTGTACAATTCCAGTCGCTTCATTATCAATGTGCCTGAAGAAGAAAGGAAGGATCTAGTTCGCATTTGCTTTCAAATCGAATTGGCACACTGGTTTTACTTAGATTTCTACTGTGCGGAAGAAAACACAAAACTGAAGTCATGCGGTATGCGAGAGTTTGCTACGCACATCTTCCAGCATATTCCTTTCTTAAAACCTCACCTGGCTAATATAGATTCAATAATCGAACAGTGGAGAGAGTACAAGCAAAACGTCCCAACATTTGGAGCGATTGTTTTAAACGAAGATCTGACTAAAGTCCTTCTCGTTCAAAGCTATTGGGCCAAAAGTAGTTGGGGCTTCCCTAAAGGAAAAGTAAATGAGGACGAAGATCCCTCTCACTGTGCAGTTCGGGAAGTTTTAGAGGAAACAGGTTTCGATATTTCTAATCTGATCGATAAAAATGAGTATATCGAATCCGTTATTAATGATCAGCTTGTGAGACTCTACATCATATCCGGTGTTCAAAAGGATACAAAATTCCAGCCTTTGACGCGCAAGGAAATAAAAAATGTTGAGTGGTTCGCGCTGGCTGATTTGCCTAGCAGTAAAAAAGACATGACTCCAAAAGTAAAGATGGGAGTTGGACCAAATGCGTTTTTTATGGTGGTCCCGTTTGTAAAGTGAGAGATAAATTAAGAGTTAAAATTAAATTACAATTAAGTAAGTTTTATTTCTAATTAAAATGTTATTCTTTTTTTTAGACGGATGAAACGTTGGGTACAAGATAAGCAACTACGTGAAAAGAATTTACCAGCGCGTAGGCACAGGCACAAGTCTGTTGGCGATGTTGAAAGTTCGTCAAAGAGTAAACGACAACAGCAAATGATCTCTCAAGTAATGTTTCTTTATTTTCTTGACTTTCATGTGTACAACATTTTTAAACTGCCTGTATTAACACTATGTTCAAAACGCAATACAGAACGAAGTATCAGACTCAAGAAATGCTCGCCAGTTTAATACTTCTCCAGCTCGAAGTCGCAGGAGTGTTCACGAAAGTAAAAACAGTACCTCGAAGAATGCGTTCAAACGTAATTTATTTGGCGATCCGAACAGCGATCAATCGCCGGCAGTGCTTGCTAAACAATTGGTGGAGAGTCCTCTACGCCTGCAGTCTACAGTTTTCAATGATCCGGCGATTCATTCTGCCAAAAAACACCCAGGTGGAAAAGAATTGAAAGGTACAGGAGCTTCATTCGATTGTTTTTACTTGATCGTCTTTAATTGCAGCGTGCTCTGCAACAGTGCTTTATACACCAATTTGGTTCAAATTGAGTTAGAAGTGGAATCATATTCTAGGCACATTCCTCCATCGTATGCAGTCATATTATAATGAAAAAATATTCATAAAGTAATTTTTTTAGTTTTGAAAATATTGTCTAGTCATACATCGCTGTAAGTAATTGATATACAGCACTGTTCTACTAACGCTTGCTACATAATGCGTTGTTTTACTTTGAATATAAAACAATTGATGTACTACTTAAGAAAATTTCGTTTTTATTTTTTGTTAATTTTTTTTAAATGGAAGGCGGGAAAGTTTCAAAAAGATTGTTTATAAATCAAAAACGAAAAAAAGAACCAAAGCAGACGAAACAAACAAAAAAAGTCTTCAATTTGGACAATCTACGTCAAGCATGAGGAAAAATACTTATTTTCAAATGAAGGGTGGCAGTACAAAACGAGATAACCAACAAAATGTGAATTTTTCAGAAGAGCGAAAAAAAATTGCGTAAAATCAAAATTGCCATTTAAAGAGAAAACAAAAGTCTGCTCCCGAGCTGAAGTGTTGCTGAATTGTGACTAAAAAAATTTGATTAGAGAAAGTTCTCCAGTTTTGAGAAAATACATGTAGAAGTTGACGCTTGGCTGCGGATTGTAATACAAGATACAATTTTTAGTTTAAACCGCAAAATAAAAACTTGCTTCCGAGATATTGAGTTGCTGAATACGGGTAAATAAAATTTGATGAAAAAAAGTTGGCCAGTTCCGAGTAAATCTACTGAGAATTTTGAGGGTAGAATTAGATAATTTCGAGAAATCAATTTCTTTAAGTATTATCAAATTTAATTAATATCAACTTTCCTTAGAAAATTATAGTTTTGGAAAACTCTACCTTTCAATTTTTGCAACTAAACAACAAATTTTTTAAATTAATTTCTGCCTGGAAAACCTTCTTTGAGATGCATTTATGCTTGTCAAATTTTCTCAGAATTTT
>JBAGKK010040122.1:0-10563 GCA_037177015.1 Euceroptres primus | reverse complement strand
ACCAGTAGAACGAAAAACACAAGATCTTTTTACATATTAACTACCCTGGTCAAGAAACCTAATAACCTTTTTTAAAATATATAAGACCAAAGTTGGTGTATTCCTGGTCTAAAAGTGGTATAAACTTGGTGTATATTTTCACAAGGGCGATTTTGAAGACCGATATCTTGAATTGCAATGATTCTTTTAAGAATTCACAAAACTACAATCATAGATTCATTCTTTAGAAAGAATCTGGTGTATCCTGCAAATAAATTGTTATTAAATTAGCGTCAAAAATAGACTTCCAAGGGAGGACGGTAAGAGAGAAATTCAGGGAAATTTAACGAAAGTGGATAGTGGATACTGTTTATCCCAGTGGATAAATAGTGAAGCAGAAGTTTGGCCAGTCCACATACTGCTGTCTACCCTTCACCTCACCCCGTTTCGTTGTTGGGTTGGTAAGGTCTGTCCAGCGGCTATCGAACGGAAGAAAGTTGTGGTACACGTAGAGCATTCAAGGACACTTTCTTGAATTCAGTTTTAAATTTTTTTTACAAGTTTTGGCTTCTTTCGTCATGTTTCATTTCTAAGTTTTTCATGAAATAATATCACAACATTTTTTAAAAATAATTTACATTTCTTCATGAACCTTTTTATGCAAAACTTGAAATGTAAATTGCCCAAATTTCAACTAAAAAAAAGTAGATTAGTTAGATAAGCATAAGTGATGCATAATAAACTCCTTATATGTGAATAATTAATTTCTTTAACAATAACTAAGCGTTTAACTCGGCGCAGTTCGCTCCGCGGACATCAAACTCAAATTGTCGGTGATAAATAAGAATCGCATAAATCGGGTACTATTTCCGGTTGAAGGATACAACTTTATATTGTTATTAAAAATATATATGAACAAAAATTACGTTTCGCGCAACCCCTTTTTCCTTGTTACGTCAGAACGAAACAGTCTCCCTAATTTAAAAAGGCTCCTGATTCCTGATTGAAATTAATTAACAATATTTATTATTAGAAAGTTTATTATTACAAATTTATTATTTTATTATTACAAAAGTTAAATGTTTTGTCAACATGGAATGGCACAATGGAATTGGGCAGGCATCGAAAGTCCCTTCAATGGTACAGCACCTTAAAAAAGAGGTTCGCTGTGAGAAAAGGGATTCGAGAAATTCATGGAATAAAATTGGTCATAATGAAAACTGACCGGAAATTTTTGATAATGCTGCTTATTGTCACCATTGAACGTTGCTTAGGGGTTGTGCTTGAAAAATCTGTGGGCTGGTTGGTGATTTACTCCAATGACTCGTTCTGGAACTCGGAGTCGGTAGGTTGTTGTGTTGATCAGTCCTCGCTGTGCAGGTACTTTAACTTTAGAAGGTCGATGGCACGAGAAACTAAGATGTATACCGCACGGGTACAAGCTGAATTGATGAACCGCTACTACTCAACCGCTACTGAACTGAACTGTACTGTACTGCGCTGCTGACTGGGGCCCTTTCGCTTTTTATAAGCCGAAAATATTTGACTTAAGCATATGTTGTGATGCAAAGTCGTGTCGTGGTAATAGAATTATCTTATAGATCGTAATCTGACATGGTAACTGATTTCTTAATATTCGTTTTTCTAATCCTTAATAGATGACGTCGCGGACGTGACATCCTCGATAGAAATTTTCGAAATTTTATTGCATATACTCCAAGTCAAATTCTACGTCAAAGATGAACATCATAAAAATAAGGGACTATGCTACGTTGTAAGATTCAAATTTATATTGTTATAAAAAAATATAAGAACAAAATTTAAGTTTAGCGTAACCTCTATTCTACCATACTAAGGAGGCCTTCACACGAGCGACATTGTCGCTTAGGCCAGAATAAGGATTATGCGAAACATAATTTTTTTTCTTTTATTTTTTAAATAAAAATATAAAATTTTATCCTTCAACCCGACATAGTTTCCAATTTTTGCGATTTTTATTTTTGACCTACAATTTCACTTAAATTTCGAAGATTTCTATCGAGGAAATAGGGCTTGCGCGAAACGTAATTTGTTTCTTATATTCTTTTATAACAATAAAAATTTTGTATCTCTCAATCTGGAATAGTGCCCAATTTTTGCAATTTTTATTTTTAACCTACAATTTGACTCGGAGTATGAATAGTGATGGCAGTCTACTACGAGACAGCATTCGTGTAGTTTTTTGTGGTTCGTCCAATTGCGGCAAATCTAACGCCTTACTTGCTTTAATTCTACACCCGAATGGACTGAGATTTAACAACGTCTACGTCTACTCAAAATCTTTCGAGCAGTCAAAGTACACATTTTTGGAAAAGGTGTTGAACAAAATAGATTGCGTTGACTATTTTCCATCCAGTGAGCATGAGGAAGTCGTATCACCGAGTGAAGCTCAACCAAATTCCATCATTATATTTGTTAATGTTGCATGTGAGAAACAGGACATTATTCGAGCCTTCTTCTGCATGGGTAGACACGCGCATGTTAACTGTTTTTACTTGTGTCAGGCCTATGCACGTATTTAAGATAATGTTAATCTGCTAGTACTATTCAGACAGGAAGAAAGAAGTCTGAGACATGTGTATGACGATCATAATAATACTGACATGACCTATTCTCAATTTCGAGACTTGTACTTAGCATGTTGGAATACTGACAAATATGGATTTGTTGTAATAGACAAAGATAGTGATCTGAATCAGGGCAGATACAGGAAAGGATTTGATTGCTTTGTTACTCTATAAATACAAGTTAGTTTGTAGGAATGCCGCCAGTATAGATTGAGATATCAGTGTAGCAACATGTTAAAGTTTCACAAGGAGAAGGAGGTACTCCGTCGAATCGCAAAAGCCAGTGAGGCGATTCGACGTAAACATCAAATGCTCAAACTGGGTAAAGAAGCTGCTGGACAAATAAGGAATGAAACGTTTAAGCCAATCGTCATGCTATTGCAAAAACTAGTTGACGTGACGAATCAACCAATCAAGAGCAAAATGAACTATTAAAGAAAGATGACAAAGAGGAGGAGATGGAAGATGGTAACGCTTCCTTCATGACTGCTGACGCATGCCGGTGAAGAAGAACAAGATACAACTATGGTTGAAGATATCGAAATTGAGCCTGCTGAAAATTATGACTATTTAACAAATAAATTTCTGAAGCTGCTAGATCGCAATAAAAAACAGTCCTTGGGCATGGTTTATGGTGTGCGTAAACTCAGTAATGGCACTCGCATGATTGGTGATACAGCCATCCGTTTTGAGGGTCATTACATTCAGGACGGTGATAAACAATATCGAAATACTGCCAGATTGCTTGAATTGTTGTTTAAACAAAATCCAGAAGAATTCCAGATAAGCACTGACGATCGAAACAATTAGAAGGAAACTTCGATTGCTACAAATGCATACAAAAAGCATTCGCGCTAGCAACAACAACAACAACAAGTACAAGAACTTTATTGCAAAACTGTTCAACGTTTCGCGCAGACGATCGTCGAAAGGTAAAAGTTCACTGCCGCAGTATATGGTAGCAAGAAAAAACACAAAGACTGACTATGTTTACTGGGATGATCCTAACGAACTAGTTGATCATCTTCGTCTACTCCTAGCGTCTCAGGCTAGGAGTCGAACCTCTGCAGCAAGCCGTGGACCGCCTGCTGTTGGGTTCAAGATCACCTCCGACGGCCATTACGACGTAGACGAAACAAGACTTTCTAACGTTAGCGACGCCAAAGAACTATACGAATCAGTCAACTTGAGACTTGTACAGCGTATTGTACAAAACGAGATACGTACTGTGTATCAAGTCACATCATCTATGCGAACAGAGATTGACAATAATAATTTTATTATACATATCCTCGAAGAGTCAATAAACGAGAAGCTCGAAAATCTACAGATCGATACCCAACAAGATTTGTCAGTCCGTAACATTGAACTCATTGCTGAGTTGGACGCTCGATTAAACGCACTTGAAAATGAACCAAAAGAAATAGCAATAGTCACGGAACTACATAAACCTGCTAGAAAGAATTATCAGCGTCGTCGAGTCCAAATGCGTGGTATAGACAAGACATGGGAGGCAGATTTGGTTGAGATGCTATCCTATGCCCACGAAAATAACGGCTACAAGTATTTACTTGCCGTTATAGATATTTTTGCCAAGTACGCCTGGGCTACTCCTGTTAATAGCAAGAGTGGGCCAGATGTAACTTCAGCAATGCAGTCTATACTGGTGCAAGATCGTGTACCAAAAAACTTACACACTGGCGAAGGCAAAGAGTTTTATAATTCAGATTTTAAAAATCTCATGCAACGATGCGGCATCAATTTCTACTCAACGCATAGTAATCTGAAGGTATCGATCTGTGAAAGATTTAATTGCACACTTAAGAATAAGATGTGGTCACAATTTAGCTTGAAAGACAACTATGAATGGATAGATATTTTAACAGCTCTCATCTCATTTACCGGCTTCAAAAAACTAAGAGATGTACCCAGGAGAAGGCCAAAGTTCAAAGTTGGTGGCAAAGTTCGAGTGAGCAAGTACAAGCACGTTTTTGAAAAAGGGTATACACACAATTGGACGACAGAGATATTTACTGTGGATCTAATTATGTCGACGAATCCAGTGACTTACAGCTCAAGGACTATCAAAAGCAACCTATCGCTGGTGGATTCTATGAACAAGAAATTCTCAAAGTTAATCAATCAGACTTTACTTTTTCCTTGTGGAAAAAGTAATCAAGAAGCGTGGCAACGAAATATTTGTAAAGTGGTTAGGTTTTGATAGATCACACAACACCTGGATGGATAAGTCTGATATGTAATGAACTCTGTGCAATGTTGAATCAGCTTTTTTTCAATGTTAAGTAAATCAACGATGAACTAATGTAAGGCTAAATATTTATGAATTACTATTAAATTTATAATATGTCTTCGCTTGTACTAGTTGTAGGGATTGATAAATGAAAATACAAGAAATTGATATACACATGATTTTTTTAAATAAATTAAACCATCTTGATTGAAATTAATAACTATTTACAATTAGGAAACCTTATAATTACTATTACAATATTAATTATTCGCTAAATCTTCTAAAATGTCTATGAGCTCATCAAACGGGCTAAGCGCAATTTTTGTCTGTTTAACAGTTTCAAGGTTGTGTAGTCGAGATCGTATAACATACTAAGTTCTCATTTGTATACAAGAATTTTGCAAACACTCGACATGGTCATCAAAATTGATGCTTCTCTTTGCAACGCTTGCTTCGACTCCTTTTACTTTTTTGATAAAGTCTTCACCATTAACGCGAACGCTGTACATCATGCTTCGCAAGCCAACAAATTCTGTAATTATTTCACCATTGTATTCAGCCTTCATTAGACCCAAAACTTTTTTGTTGACTTGCGGCATTCCAAAAACATTCATATCTGCATAAATATTTTCACACCTAACTTTATAAATCAGACTGTCTGTGTCAGTATACAATAATTTACAGTTATTGCCATATTTTTTCCACATGTAGTCGTAGTGGAAGACATAGATGAGAATTTTGGACACGTCCAGTACCGAAAGTCCAACATAGAATGGTTTGTTGAACAGAAAACGTGTTTTTCACAATTCAATTGCAACGAGATCTTCATTCAAGATTGCGCGGCTGTGGAAGTTGGGCTTCGCTATGAGGGCTTCTGCTCCATGTCTGCCCTCCCACTTTGTCACGAGTTTTACGTTGATATTCTTGCGTACATTCTCCATTATCTTGCCATAGACTGCATTGTTCATCAACTTGAATAAATTCGTTTTAAGCTCATTTCTAGCATTTGCTTGCATTGCAATATTGAATTCTATGTAACTTTTAAATCATGTGGATGAGTGGCATGAGTTTGAGTCCATCAGCGAGATTTCAATATTTTTTACCTACTCGAAACCACTGTAAGAGAAAGGTTGACCCATTGCCCATCCATAAAGGTTGTTGGCATCAAAATATACTATGTATATGATCTCCCCATTTTCATTGAAAACTGCCATGTATTTGTTGTTATTAACGGCATATCGGCTGGAGCATTGGCGCACTCCACCCTTTTTGCCTTGCTCAATCATTAGCAGCATACCAACGTCAGTGAGCAGTTCAAGTTGTACCTTTGTATATTTCAGCATGGCATCCCATGTCAAGCCAAGAGTGGTGTCATAGTGTGCTGGATCGAGTCCATAGGCCTGTAGACATTGTTTACGGATGTTTTCAAAGCCTAACTATAAATCACTTAATCTAAAATTCACTAGCTCACTAGGTCTATAACTCATTAGAATTAAAAGTCACTATTAAAGTTCTTTTTAATATATTTATCAGTCACTGCTAAAGTTTTTTCACTTCACTACTTTTCATTCCCTATCGCTTGCTTACATTGATAATTACCGCTTCACTGTCGTGACTCAACTTTTTGCACACCGCTGGAACCCTGCTTACACAGGGTCACCCACCATTTGTGGGACACCCGGCAACAAAAATAGAAAATAACAAAAACAACACGAAAAGTCAAATGCAAGAATGTTCTGCGGTGCTTTGTTTAGCAACTACAGAGGAACAAAGTAGTGTGTAGGTGTGCCTCCGCGTAAAGTGTAAGTCAGCCGCCGCACGCGCATGCGGCCGACCGCATCGGCTGCCTCCTGTATTGCAGCTTGAAAAGAAAATCCACGAAGTGAAGCTTGTGGGGTCCGACCAAACTACCAACCTGCTTCTAAATATTTATAACTTACATTCCGTATAAAACTAACGTTTATACACCCGAATAACACGCTTTCTTATTAAAAACATTAAAAACCAATTGTTTAACTTTTACACTTAGAGCGGGTTTGGTAAACATTAGAGCTTAAAAAATTAAAGTTAAGAACCTGACATTTACAATGCTTTCGGCAATTGCACAAAAAGAACATTAGGTTCCCTTTGCCAAATAGACAATTTCTGAATTTGTTTAAACAATTAAACCTAAGAACAAAAATCTAAGAAAATTAATTTATTTCAATTTTTCTTTTTTAATTTCTTAGAATTTCCTTTGCTAGACTTACACCTCAGAATCTTCAGAATCTTCCCCATGTCGCCGGAGAACTAAAAATTAGCAACATACACACGCATTGTATTAGCAGGACAGCTTAAAATGTTTTTATAACTTTTATCCTCCCTCAATACCACCTCGGCCCTCACGTTTAGGCGACAATGTTGCATTTCAGACCATTGATGTGACTTCCGGAAACATTCCTGAGACCACCCTATTATCGACAAGTTTTCAAATTTACCCCCGGGGTAGTTTCTCAAAGAACTTTTAGATAAATGCTAGAGTTTCTGATTTTTCTAATACCAAAGCTTCAAGACACTTTACAATTGCAATTCTGAATATTGACTTCACTTCCAAAAACATTCCCAAAACCCCCAATTCACAAAAAGTTTACAAATTTGACTTAGGGGTAGTTTCTAGAAGAATTTCAAAATTAGTGTCAAAATGACAACTTTCAAACTATCAAAGTCCCCAAAAAAATTTTAAGCAATAATTGTAACTGTTGATATCACTTCCAGAAATCTTCATGAGGAACCCCCATTAACCTCAGGTTTTAAATTACACCTAGGGGTGCTTTCAAAAAGAATTTTCAAATAAATGCCAAAAATGAGAATTTTCAAAGTAGCAGGGTCCCCAAAAAAATTTAAATTGCATTTCTGACTATTGACATCACTTCAGACAATATTTCTGAGGCAACCCTAATATCGTCCAGTTTTAAAATCAGACTTAGGGGTGGTTTCGGAAAGAATTTTAAGACAAATGTTAAAAATGAGAATTTTCAAAGTATCAGAGTGCCAAGAAAATTTTAAATTGCATTTCTGACTATTGGCATCACTGCAGACAACATTCCTGATGCACCCCTAATATCCTCCAGTTTTTAAATTAGACCTTGTGGTGGTTTCTAATATAATTTTCAGATAAATGTCAAAAATGAAAATTTTTAAGGTATCAGGGTGCCAAAAAAATTTTTAATTGCATTTCCGACTATTAGCATTACTTCAGACAACATTCCTAATATTCCTCAGTTTTCAAATTAGACCTAGGGGTGGATTTAAAAAGAATTACCAGTTAAATGTCAAAAATGAGAATTTTCAAAGTATCAAAGTCCCAAAAACATTTTAAATTGCATTTATGATTATTGGCATAACATTCGACAACCCTCCTGATGCATCCCTATTATCCGCAATTTTACAGATTAGACCTAGTGGTGGTTTCAAAAATAATTTCCAGATAAATGTCAAAAATGAGAATTTTCAAATTATCAGCGTCCCAAAAGAATTTTAAATTGAATTTCTGGTTATAGGCATCACTTTCTACAACCCTCTTGATGTACCTTTGTTATCCACAAGTTTTCAAATTAGACCTAGCGGTGGTTTTAAAAGGAATTTACAGATAAATGTCAAAAATCAGAATTTGCAAAGTATCTTGGTGCCAAAAAGATTTGAATTGCATTTCTGGCTTTTGAAATCACTTCCGGCGTCCCTTCAGATGCACCCCTATCATCCACAAGTTTAAAAATTAGACCTAGGGGTGGTTTTAAAAACAATTTCCAGATAAATTTCAAAAAATGAGAATTTTCAATGTATCAGAGTCGAAAAAAATTTTAAATTGCATTTCGGGTTATAGGCATCACTTCGGAAATCTCTTCTGATGCACCCTTATTATCCACAAGTTTTCAAATTAGACCTAGAGGTGGTTTCAAAAAGAATTTTCAGACAAATGTTAAAAATGACAATTTTCAATGTGTCAAAGTCCCCAGATAAATGTCATTTTTTACATTTATTTCCAAATTCTTCTTGAAACCACCTCTAGGTGTAATTTTAAAACTTCTGAATTATAGGCATGCTTCAGGAGGGTTGTCGGATGTGATCCTAATAGTCAGAAATTAACTTACAAATTTTATGAGGACATTGTCACATTGAAAATTGTCATTTTTGACAATTAGATGGAAGTTCTTTTTGAAACCACCCCTAGGTCTAATTTAAAAACTCAAGGATATTAGGGGTGTCACAGGAAGGTTATTTGAAGTGATGTCAACAGTTAGAAATAAAAATAAAATTTTTTTGGGGGGGCTGTTACTTTGAAATTCTTTTTTTTTACATTTATCTTGTAATTCTGTTTGAAACCACCACTAGGTATAATTTGAAAACTTGAGGATATTACAGGTGCTTCAGGAATGTTGTCTGAAATGATGCCAATAGTCACAAATGCAATTTAAAATTTTTTGGGCAAACTGAACTTTGAGAATTTTCATTTTTGACATTTATCTGAAAATTCTTTTTAAAACCACCCCTAGGTCTAGTTTCAAAACTTAAGGATATTAAAGGGGGCCTCAGGAATGTTGTCTGAAGTGATGCCAATAGTGAGAAATGCAATTTAAATTTTTTTGGCACCCTGATACTTTGAAAAATTTTTTTTTGACATTTGTTTGGAAATTCTTTTTGAAACCACCCCTAAGTCTAATTTTAAAACCTAAGGTTAATGGGGGTTTCTCATGAAGATTTCTGGGAGTTATATTAACAGTTACAATTATTATTCAAAATTTTTTTGGGGACTTTGATAGTTTGAAAATTGTCATTTTGACACTAATTTTGAAATTCTTCTAGAAACTACCCCTAAGTCAAATTTGTAAAATTTTTGTGAATTGGGGGTTTTGGAAATGTTTTTGGAAGTCAAAGCAATAGTCAGAATTGCAATTGACAAGTGTTTTGAAGCTTTGGTACTAGAAAAATTAGAAACTCTAACATTTATCTAAAAGTTCTTTGAGAAACCACCCCGGGGGTAAATTTGAAAACTTTTTGATAATAGGGTGGTCTCAGGAATGTTTCCAGAAGTAACATCAATGGTCTGAAATGCAACATTGTTGCCTAAACGTGAGGGCCGAGGTGGCATTGAGGGAGGATAAAAGTTATAAAAACAATTTAATCTGTCCTGCTGCTGGAATGCGTGTGTATGTTGCTAATTTTTAGTTCTCCGGCGACTCGGAGAATATTCATTATTTAAGCAAATAGGGATAACAAATAAGATTAGATTAGAAAAACAGAATGTAGATATCTGAAGAGGTGTAAGTCTAGTAAAGAAAATTCTAAGAAACTGAAAAAGGAAAATTGAAATAAATTAATTTTCTAAGATTTTTTTTCTTAGGTTTAATTGTTTAAACAAATTCAGAAATGATCTATTTATTGAAGGGAACCTAATGTTCTTTTTCTGCAATTGCTGAAAGCATTGTGAATGTCAGTTTCTTAAATTTAATTTTTTAAGTTTTTATGTTTACCAAACTCGCTCTAAGTGTAAAATTTAAACAATTGGTTTTTAATGTTTTTAGTAAGAAAGCGTGTTATTCGTGTGTATAAACGTTAGTTTCATACGAAACGTAAGTTATAAATATTTAGAAGCAGGTTGGTAGTTTGGTCGCGGACCCCACAAGCTTCACTTCGTGGATTTTCTTTTCAAGCTGCAATACAGGAGGCAGCCGATGCGGTCGGCGGCGT
>JBAGKK010040111.1:0-10563 GCA_037177015.1 Euceroptres primus | reverse complement strand
TGATGATGATGATGATGATGATGATGATGATGATGATGATGATGATGATGATGATGATGATGATGATGATGATGATGTTGGAGATGGAGATGATGGACATGATGGAGATGATGGAGATGACGGAGATGTTGGAGATGATGGAGGTGATGGAGATGATGGAGATGATGAAGATGATGGAGGTGATGGAAATGATGGAGATGACGGAGATGATGGAGATGATGGAGATGATGGAGATAATGGAGATGATGGAGATGATGGAGTTGTTGGAGATGTAGGAGATGTAGGAGATGTTGGAGATGTTGGAGATGATGGAAATGATGGAGATGACGGAGGTGATGGAGATGATGGAGATGATGGCGATGATGGAGATGATGGAGATGATGGAGATGATGGAAATGATGGAGATGACGGAGATGATGGAGATGATGGACATGATGGACATGATGGAGATGATGGAGATGATGGAGATGATGGAGATGATGGAGATGATGGAGATGATGGAGATGATGGAGATGATGAAGATGATGGAAATGATGGAGATGATGAAGATGATGGAGATGCTGGAGATGGTGGAGATGGTGGAGATAGTGGAGATGGTGGGGATGATGGAGATGATGGAGATGACGAAGATGATGGAGATGATGGAGATGATGGAGATGATGGAGATAATGGAGATGTTGGAGATATTGGAGATGTAGGAGATGAAGGAGATGTTGGAGATGTTGGAGATGATGGAGATGATGGAGATGTTGGAGGTAATGGAGATGTTGGAGATGATGGAGATGATGGAGATGATGGAGATGATGGAGATGATGGAGGTGATGGAGATTATGGAGGTGATGGAGATGATGGAGGTGATGGAAGTGATGGAGATGACGGAGATAATGGAGATGTTGGAGATGTTGGAGATGTAGGAGATGTAGGAGATGTTGGAGATGTTGAAGATGATGGAGATGTTGGAGATGATGGAGATGATGGAGATGTTGGAGGTGATGGAGATGTTGGAGATGATGGAGATGATGGAGATGATGGAGATGTTGGAGATGATGGAGGTGATGGAGATGATGGAGGTGATGGAAGTGATGGAGATGACGGAGATGATGGAGATGATGGACATGATGGAGATGATGGAGGTGATGGAGGTGATGGAGGTGATGGAGGTGATGGAGATGATGGAGATGATGGAGATTATGGAGGTGATGAAAATGATGAAGATGACGGAGATGATGGAGATGATGGACATGATGGAAATGATGGAGATGATGGAGATGATGGAGGTGATGGAGGCGATGGAGGTGATGGAGGTGATGGAGTTGATGGAGTTGATGGAGGTGATGGAGATGATGGAGATGATGGAGATAATGGGGATGATGGAGATGATGAAGATGATGAAGATGATGGAGATGCTGGAGATGGTGGAGATGGTGGAGATAGTGGAGATGGTGGGGATGATGGAGATGATGGAGATGACGAAGATGATGGAGATGATGGAGATGATGAACATGATGGAGATGATGAAGATGATGGAGATGATGGAGATGATGGAGATGAAGGTGAAGGTGAAGGTGAAGGTGAAGGTGAAGGTGAAGGTGAAGGTGAAGGTGAAGGTGAAGGTGAAGGTGAAGAAGATGGTGAAGTTGAAGGTGAAGGTGAAAGTGAAGGTGAAGGTGAAGAAATTCCATGCAAAAACTCTTGCAATATAATGGGCTTTTTCGCATTCTTCGGTAGAATTTGCTGCAGGTAATGCAACATCACTTGGTTCATACGGTTCAGATGAGTCAAGTCCAGTAGGTAGATCAATTAATCCACAAGGACTAGGTAAACCAAACGGAAGTGGATTTATGGCAGATACTCAGTAGAGTAACAATTTTTTGCAAAAAGTAAACCAGTCAAGGATAATAAAACCTAATCAGTTTCCATTTCTGGAACAGAAGACAGCGAGGTCAGTCTCAGCAACTTCATTAAGGCCACCATCTTACCTACCTTCACGCAGTGAACCAAAGGATGTGAATAATGAATTAAAGTTAAACAATGAGGATGTTTTTTTTTTAAATGTGATATGTAGAAGTTGTTGTTGTGAACCCTACGATCAAGACTACCTACGTAATCCTAGGGTTATAGTTGATGAAAATTAGCTGAGAAATATGTATAAAAATATGTAAATAAGAGAGGGTTTAATCACTACTGAATTCAGTTGTACACTTGTTCCTGAATTCTTTTGAATTCATCTTGTATTCCTTGAATTCAACTTCTGTTTTGTTCCGTAACAATAGGTTATTCTTACGGAAACTTTTCTGTGACATTAGGTTATTCTTACGAAAAATTTTCCGTGAATCCAGCACCGATTCATCGCAAGCAAGCTAAAGCTAGTCAATTTAATTTAACACTCAGAAAAAAATGATCTGCAACATAAATGATACACCAGGGTTTTCTGTGTATTCATTGAATTCTTTTGAATTTAGTCATTCCTCGAATTATGCTTTTGAATTTGCCTTGCATTCTTAATTTGAATTCTTTTGAATTCACAAAGAATTCTTTCGAATTCTTGAAAATCTTTTGAATTTTTTGAATTCTTAAATTCAGAGAAACATCAAAATTGCTAGTGGTTAACCCCTCGAATAAATATCCAAAGGAATTTCACTGAGATTTCAAAAGTCATGAGATGCTTAATTGGGTTTCAAAAGACTATTCAGATTTAAGCGAAGCAAATCTATTATAAGCAATATTCGAAATAATAGAAAATTGAAGCAAATAAAAAATAAGAACATTCGTTTGTGTCAGATTTCATTAACTTTTATAATGTTTTATATTAGTTTAGTAAGTAGAATTATACTTTATCTCTCACTAAAACTTAATTAGATGTATACATTTAATTTTTTCATACACATCAATCCACATATTAAAATATTTGTTTACGACAATATTTAAAAAGATAGTGTACCTGTTATCTACATATTTATAAGTTTCGAATAAATCATTTATTTTAATATTGTGCATCAAGGTTTTTAGTTTTTAACGTACCCACCATTTCATTCCGGATAAATAGAGCCAAAAGTTAAAAATCAGAAATCAATTTCCTATTCAGGTTCAATGCCAATAGTTCAAATTAAAATAATGATAAATATGGCAGTCACTTTTGTATGATTTTTATGGTATTTTCTAATCATTTCTATTCAATATCAATAAAGTAATTAGATATATTTTTAGTATTTCTATCAATAACCTCAAATTCCAAGGAATTTCTGACATAAAGAGGAAAAAATTGAATATTTTTCATTAGGACTGGGTAATTTTATATCAAATTGGCAAATAAATAATCGCAAGTAATGAAAGACAGAAAATAGAAATCTGTTTATTGTTTAGAAAGTAAAGTTTAAATCATCATTGAAATATAATTAACCCTCATTTCGACTATGCATGTTTCTGGATAGAAATAATTATGTTTTGGCTGCAATAAAATAATTAATAATTAACTATCAACTTAATTTTAAGATTTTTGTATAGTTAAAGTAGATTTATCATAGCTAATTCCAAAAAGCAGTCAATAGTTATCACTGCTTTTGCACAATATTATTTATAAAATGTCCTGCCAACACAATTAAATGAAAACAAATATTGAAACGACGAAGATAGAGTAAAATAAATCTCTAAAAATAATTTTTTCCATGTTTTAAAGTATTTTTACCCATAATTTGTATATTTTGAAGTGATTTTTGAAAATTGAGTGCCAACATGTTCTGTTACGTCATCAATAATTCAAAAATAAGTTCCTTGTGCCTGTCTCTCTTATACTCACAACGATTTTTTTTCTCTTGTGTGCGTCAAAAAATAAAGTTTAATCTGATTTTCCAGCACAATCACCACTTAAGAATTCAATCGAGCGGCATAAAACTGATTCAAATGACCAGAATGATTTACAGTGCCACTTAGCTGAACTCTAGTAGAAAATTTGTGGCTAAAGAAATGCTTCTAACCAATTCCTTTCTTGAGTGTTCGACAAGATGTCGAAATTCCACAGAATTATCATCATTCTGGCCATATCACGTCTATCCCAAGTGTTAACAAGTATTCTAATTCCCAGACTCAAAAGAAGTGATAGCCTTTCTAAGGAAGCAATTGATAAAGAAGATTACTCAGAAGAACTCTCACTTCCAGTAGCAAAATCTGCCAATCACAGAAGTTTTGCAAGAAATGAAGATTTTCATGAATTCGGAAACAAACGTAGTGGCACTCTCATCATTGAAGGGTTGGACAGTTTTATCTTCATTCCAAATAAATGTAATGGCGATTGTGATAAAGAGAATAAATCACATGATCCGGATCCTCTACAAGAACCTCCTGAACCTATAACCCTGCCACCTCAAGAAGATAATACATATGATGATGGAGCTGATAATGGAGGTGATAATGGAGATGATAATGGAGGTGATAATGGAGGTGATAATGGAGGTGATAATGGAGGTGGAGAACAGCCTCCTTGCCAAAATATTTGCAATCCAATGGGCTTCTTCGCATTTTTGGGTATAATGCTTGCAAGTGGTTCAACAAATGGATCATGTGGGCCACAAGGAAGACCACAAGATGGAAATTCAAATAAAGCCGAGTGGGATGCCAAGTTTTGTGCAGCTTCAAATAAGAAGACAAATTCAAATTCAAATAGTGGCAAGTTTTATTCAGCTTCAAAGAAGAAAACAAATTCAAATTCAAATAGTCTTCGAGAAAAATCAATATCAACGATATCAAAAACTAAATCAGCTGAATCAAATAAATCAACTGAATCAAATTCATCAGAGGCATCAAGGACACCTAAGCTGCCAGATGATTCACTGCCAATAAAGGATTCATTTGACGAGAGTGACAGAGGAGAAACGAAGAAAGCTGCTTTAGACAATAATTCCAAAGTTAATGATAATGTGCTGAGAAGGATTTATCATCAATTTGAGAATAAAGAGTCAACTAAAGACACCGATTATTAAAATGGTAAACATAATAGATAGGTATCAATTGAAATTTATGTTTGAATATTATTAATATTCTCTCATGAATTTCGTTGAGTCTCCAAGTCAGTCGAATTCCACATATGATTTCTTGGTCGAGATTTAAATCAAGTAGCATTCAGAAAAATAGTTTGAAGCAAAATGATCCCCTTACTGCAAGAATAAATTGACAGTTGGAAAGAAATATGGAAATTTATAAATTTTTCGTGAGCGCTAGAAATTTTTGAAAATTTTTTCGATTTTTTGAAAAAAATAACAAAAGTTGCTAAGATTTGTTGTTTATTATAATTCAATTTCATTTCAAATGTTGCTCATAAATTCTTTAATCTTTTAGGTATCTTCTTTGTAGTACAAAAATTTTAATATTCTGGAGTTGTGCTTTTTAAAGTATTTATTTAAAATCTTTTTAATGGAATCAGAGACAATATTCTTTTAGCAGTTTTTTTCTCCGGTAGTTTTTCTGCGATGATTAGAGTAAAGTACATCTATACAATAATTGATAATCGATTATTGTTTGAAATTGCATCAACATGCAACGTCATCATTCTTAATACAATAAGAAAAGAATCGACGATGGTTGTTGAAATGCTAACAATTGACCATTCTTTTCTGATGAGCGAAAGAATGAACAGTTGATATTAAATTCATAAAGCAGTCAAATGAAAAATAGTGGAAAATGAAACCAGTAAATCTAATTATATATTCTTTATTAATACGCATCGTATATTGTGATTTGACCGAAGAAGATCTTTTGTCTTTTGATGAAAATTCACTCGAAACTGAAATTGGTGATTCGTTTGATGTGTAAGTTTACAATGGACGTAAAACTTAAAGTAAAGTTAGTTATTATTTATTGAAAACTGATTATTATTAAAACCTTCCTAATGCTTATTGCCAAAAAGTTGTAAAACGCAATTTCCGTAACGGAAAACGGAAAACGGAAAATTTCCTGTACGGAAATTTCCGCAATCCTAGACACTGCCTATGAGTTATTTGAAGTCAAAAATTTTTTTAACCAACTAAAGTATTTCTTCTTCATTAATTCAAATCCAAAACAGAACGAAACTACCAATTTAAGAGATATATATTCATTTTTAGATTGCGAATAATAAATTATATAAAACGATTATAAAAATTTACAATTGCGAAAATTTATTTCCATTCCAGAGTGAAATATGTTGTGGAACCTAAAGAAAACAAGAAAGACTTCTCAGGATTTTTGATCTGGTTTACTGATGGAATACATAATGGCTTCAAAACTACAACCAACTCACTTATTAAACTGATTGGCTTAGGTTAGCCTCTATGTACTTTTAATTAAAAAATCCTATTTGAAATATATTTTCCATACATAATTAAATGAATTTTACTCTTACACCGAAAATTAAAAAGGCTCTTTTTTCTCCAAAACCATATTTTTTCGTTGTTATCAACGAAGCTTTTCATCGAAGCTAATTAAGTCACACTACGCAAAATATTATCGCATTCAAGTAATTACCCATTAGCAATCAATTTTACGTGATGCAAATATTTTGGCACATGCAAGTGAAAAACGACTGGTGTATTTAGGACATTTAGATAAACTTCAAAAGAATGTATTTTACGTTTAATTTAAATAAACATTTTAAAAATGTAAGTAATACTTTATTTTTGTGTTAGTCTATATTTATGAAATAAAATATACAAAATGTGTGTCTAAATGAATTATTTTAATCGCTGCCAATTCAAAGTAACTAAATTTAAAGATACTTGATTAAAGTATCTTTATTTGCTGCTAATTCAAAGTAACCAAAATTAAAGATACATACTTGATTAAAGTAAGATTAAAGTCATCTATCTGAAGCGTCAAATTTAAGAAATTTAATAAATGCCTTATTGACCCTGAATTTTTTCTAATTCGATATTTATTTATTTCAGACATTTAAAATTTAAAACAATCTACTTCAAATTCTTTTAAACTCATCTCTTAATATATTCTTAGCGTTTAAAATTTAGTATTTTTCATTGGAATTTTTAGATTATTTTCGTAAGGGTATGTGATAATTAATAATGTCACGAATTACCGACCGATTTTTTATTTACATTCAGCGGGTTTATTAAAAAAATAGTGCAAACATAATTAATTTATGAAATAATAATTTTGGAAAATTTTGGAATTTTGTAATTTTTATAATACATACATTTTGTATTTTGGAATACATACATTTTGTAATTTTGGAAAATAATAAAGAATATATTTGGGCATTGATGCCTGGTTCATTTCAGTTTTTATTTTGAGAAAAATTTTTTTCAAAAATAATTTTTTTTTTAAATGAAAACTGAAACACACCAGACATCGATTCCTTGATGTATTCTTTATTATTTTCCAAAATTTCAGCATTATGTTAGCATTTCTCTCTTAATGAACCCGCTGAATGTAAATAAAAAATTGGTAGGTAATTCGTGACGTCATTATGTATCACATACCCTTAATCTAAATAATTCTTAATTGTCTGCAAATTAATTTGGTTTCAAATATCAACAATTTATTAATAATTAAAAAATTTGTCCAGTTTCTACTATTCATTCCATTCTTAACTTATCATTAGCAAATTATATTGTGCAAAAAAATTTTAAGCTGCTTTAAAATTATTTTTAAATCGCGCGCGCATTATCGAATCTCAATAACTCGATATTGATATTTCGAATCAGAGTTCCCGCCAAGAACGCGCGTGTAAAATCTGAGTTTGTGCAGTACGAAATAATTAAATCAATACTATTTCAATAATTTAAAAGACAACTTTTTTATTAATTCGATAATAAATATGAATCAATGAAGTTACAGTTAATAAATAAAAACATGCACTACTTTCTTTCAAATTACTGAAATAGTTTTGATTTAATTATTTTGAATGTAAAATGCTCGCCAAGCTCCTATTGTTCACTCGAGAAAAACGGACTGCGCAAACTCGGATGTCCGCGTTCTGGCAGTTCTGCTTCGCGACTTCGTCGATCGTGAAAATTTTATGTTTTCGGAAATTGAAGCCTGGAACGTGATTCCACATAAGTGGAATAGTAAATTTTCGATCGAAACCGTACCAGAACTCGTAAATTAGCATTTAAAGTTGGGATCACGAAGTTTCTTTAAAAAACGTTTTTTTTTACTAAAATATGTCTTATTAGGAGTATTTCATCTAATTCGAAGCTATTTTCGATGTAAATTTGACTTAGAATAAACGATCTTAGCGTTTTTTTGTGGAAAATTTTCAAACTTGAGAAAAGCTGACAACGTATGCGCGAACAAGTGCGAGCGAAGTACAAGATGGCCGTGTCGCCGATAGGCGTAGACGCGACAGATATCAGATTCAAAAAAAAAACGACACTCGCGTAGACTTTCTCGGTTGAAAAAGTGATATTCTATCGAAAATTGTCCGTCTGAAAGAGATTCCTCATAATTAAAAGCGAATGACGAGGGAACATGTGTGTCTGAGTGCGGGCACTTTTACTCATTTCTGGAGGCTAGTGCTCTAGAGTGTGCATCAAAGTGCAGTTTCTCGTTAGAGTTAAGAAAGAACTTCCGTATGTGATAATAGGTGACAGTTCTAAATCTATCGTTGATACAAGAATTGTTGAAAAAAATTTGGTGAAACATAACCTCACTTTGGATATGCTGGTGATCGGTACTACTAGTGTTAAAAAACTTGACTCTCTCTTGTGTTCAGTAGTGATCCGTGTTCCCAACAATACCATAGTGAAAACATTGGACAATTATTTCGAACAGCTGTCATTTGGAACAGCTGATCAACGATGACTACAACCAGGAACCAAAACACTAATATACTGTCAATAGAAGATGTTCAATCAATGACGTGTGGCTATGGACATTGTAAGCAAATAATAGGACAACACAAATTTGTTAAATGCACACGTTGCAAGACAGTATACCACGAGGCATGTGCCGCAAAAATTAAAATTCTGCAGGATGGAAGTTCTAGATGCTGTGGCTCTCAAGGCAATTCGCCAGTAGATCAAAGTAGGAATTCTATGACAGGTGTTAATGAATCCAAATCCGATGCGATTCTGAGTGCGATACGAGAAATTTTTAAAACGGAACTCAACAAGCACCGGGACGAAATGAAACAGGATTTTGATCGCGTCGAAAAAACCATCAAGACTTTTTCGAAAAATTTGGAAACAGTCTCAAACAAGATATCAGAAGTAGATGGCAGAGTCAGCACATTGGAGCAAAACGTTGCAGCAATACAGGAGACAGTCTCTAAACTTGAAAAGAATAATGGGGACATGATCCAAAACTCACAAATAAATTAGACATCTATCATGAACAAATGCCTTATAGAACTTGCCGAAAGGGAGAAGCGTAAGTGCAGTTTAATCCTGTTTGGTCTTTGAAAAAGACAACGTTCCGAATGTGAATAAAAAAAGCTATTGAACTCGATAAAACTAGACGTTGATCTCCCTTATTATTACGGAGAAAATTGTATCAGCCGTTAATTGCAACAAGCCCCAGTGTCCGTAAAGAATGTATCGATATCAAGAGACTGGACGAACCAACAACAGATCGACAACAACCGATGCAAACAAGATCTCAAGGACCGAGTAGCGAAAGGAGAGAAGGATCTCAAGATCATATACAATTCAGGGATATCGAAAATAATAAAAACTCGTCAGCAAGTTTCAATCCATCAAGAGGAAGTCAACAGAACTCCAACACACTCGTCACAAAATCCCAGATAATAAACGTGTTAGGCAGCGACTTCAGTGAAGAGGAACTCCTTTCAGTAAGTCTAGTAGAAAATAGAGATAAGGAACTATTAATTCGTCAAGTAAATGGTAGTATTATTAATTCTAATATAAGCTATCTTTCCACTCCTCAAAATAAATCCATTTTAAATACAAATAAAGAGTTTAAAATCTATTATCAAAATGTGAGAGGTATAAACACTAAGACACAACAGATAAGGAAACAGTGAATATCATCATCAGACATTCCACTGAATTATTGGAATATAATTGTTTTGTATTAACTGAAACGTGGTTTAGCGAGAATGTACATTCTTCGGAATTATTTAACCAACACATTTTCTCAGTTTTCCATAATGATAGACTTTGTAGTCCTGGAGGAGGGGTTTTTATAGCTATTAGATCTGAATACATTTGTGAATCTGTAGATGTATCAACTATTACGAACATTTCTGAAAGGATAAACATGTTGTGTTTGAGACTAGGAAGAGAAAGTTTTTCTTTCTATATTTTAGCGATTTATTTTCCACCAAATATGAATATTAATGAGTTTCAGGCTATAACAGGAGCTATATCGGATTTATACTTTTTGTATGACAGTCAAATAGGGATAATAGGTGATTTTAACCCATCAACGCCCCTGGGTGCCAGAAGGTTTTCCAGACAGAAATTAATTAAAAATTTTTTTTATTTAATTGCAAAATTTGAAAAATTCGGTAGGAGTGGGGGAACCTCCACACAACACACACACACTGTAAAAAAAGGTTGTAGAATTTTAGTGCGCTAGACGTATGTAAAAAGTGGACTCACGCGCAGCGACGTGAAA
>JBAGKK010040100.1:0-10564 GCA_037177015.1 Euceroptres primus | reverse complement strand
TTCAGAGACTATATACGCGGTCCTGAAGACTGCTCGCTCGAATAGCATTGCATAGAGGACCGTCTACCCCCGAGCCCAGTCCTCTATTCATCGACGAGTGTATATCGATTTCCACGAGGGATTCCATACGAGCTTTCAATGTGGGATGCTACAAGGAGATCCGATTATCATATAAAAATTGCAAATAATTGGAAAATCTTTATTACAAGTCATCGGAATTAAAAATTCCTCTTGTGAACCTTTGAAGATTTTAAATTCAATTGATTTTTAGAATCCTTCGCTCAAAAAAGCTAACAAAATTCTAGTTAAATTACTGGTTAATTATCCTTACTATTTTTTTGGTTGATGTAGCCAGAAAAAAATAAGGGCACATTTAATTCTGGTTTCACTTAACCAGACATTATTTTAGTGTGCCAGGAATATTAAGAATGCTTTCTCACTATTTCTAGTACGAATTTATGAATTTGAATCGATTAGCCCTTCCTGCAAATCAGTCCTATTACCAAAGTTCATCGTCGAGAAACACTTAAACCTAATCTCAATGTGGAGGAACATTATGTTTCGAAGAACGGCACGTGTTTGCGGGACTTTCACGGCATCACGCGAGTGTTAAACTGAATAGTGAGGCTGCTCAAGCCTCGAATGAAAACTTGGATGGTCGTTAACATCCTGGTTTACTTTGCATGCTTAAGCTCGCATCGAATCGCGTGTAGTTTCGTTAGGTAATATTTTGTAAAGTGTTTTCGTGGAAGTAAAACCCATCGACACAAGACAAAAGCGCTCTCACATTTTTTCCGTTCACGTTGGGTTATTAGTGGCTTGACATTACGACCGAAAATCTCGGTCAAGCGGGAAAAATGCAGTTTTCATAGGCGCGCTAAGTAATTAGTCAACCTAGAAACTTAAATTGAAGCGTATTTAAAATATCGTTCCCTCTCTTCTTGGAATTTTCGAAATTCGAAAATTATTCCCAATTAAAGATTGTTTGGACGACTAAGAACCATTCGTAATCGAAAAATGAATTTTCTGAACAGTACCAATGTCCCAGACTTTGGTACTATTCAGAAAATTCATTTTCCGATTACGAATGGTTCTTAGTCGTCCAAACAAATGTCTAGTAAAAGAAACCAAATTAAAGAAAAAATGGCTAGAGCACTAGTTCCTAATAGCTTCGAAAAATATTTTTTAGTTCATTATCCCGGACCTTCGAGAATAATAATACTGCATTTATATTCAATTTTTGAGAATAATAATACTGCATTAATATTCAATTTTTGAGAATAATAATACTGCATTAAATTCATTTATTCTGAATGGAAATAAAAAGAACTATATTTTCTGGGTATAATTTATTATAAATTAATCCACATGTTAGAAAATACTGCGAACGTTAGAATTCCATAGAGAGTTTCACGTCGAATCCTGTATGGAAATTTCCTATAAAATTCCATAAGTCCCAATGTGAGAACATTCGATTACAAAAGCCTAGTTTGCTAATGAAGTTTCAAATGAAGGTTCTTAATTTGAAGGTAAATTAGTAAAATGTTAATTAATATTTTTTTAATATCTGCGAAATTCTGAGCAAACCTTCATCGATAAATCTTACCTAGCTATTTTATAAGGAAACAAAAACCAATTAAAAAACCGATAACCTATCTGATTATTTCTCGATAATTAATCAAGACGGTTTTCAAGGAAGGAAAGAGGGAAGCCGTATTAATTCGAGAAAGTTTAGTTAGAGGTCGAAGACAACCCATCTTGCGAGACTCAATTCAGAGTGCAAATTCTACCCCTTTCGACGAGCAACCATTACTCCTGGGGACGAGGTTCCTAGCAGACGTAGAGGAATTCGGAAGAAGTAGGTACGATAGAGAGTTCGAAGGAAGGAAGTAGAATAACGAAAATAAGCGATGAAGAGTGAGAGAGATGCGTTTCAAGCAAACGCTTCAGAGAGCTTTGTAATTTTAATTATTTCATTAGTGAAAATCCTTCGAATATACAGAAGAATTCAGAGCTCGAAATGCTGAGAGTCTTGAGAATCGTTTGGTCGCTTTTATTTTTCTTTCGTTCAGTTTGCGTTGCCGATGGTTCTGCAGCCTGCAGCTCCAGCTTTTGTCCTCGCTTCTTCGACTTATCTACACCCACCTATAACTAACTTCCATCGTACACCCCCCCCCTCTTTCTTTTTCTCGTTTTCTTTTTCTCTTTTCCAGCACCCCGCGGGTCATGTAACTGCGATCGATTCCACGAGAAGCTCTCTCTCTTTCTCTCTCATCTGTCCAAGGTGTACAAAATGATGTACCAGATAACAAATAGAAACGAATCATAATGTCTTTTACTTTTGATATCGCTGGTGCCATTAATTATAACTGCATTCACTGGAAAATCCCTCCCTCTTCGTAAATAGTACTCAACTATTTAGTATTTATATATTAAGACAAGGAAATTATTTTTATCAGTGCTTCTAGATTTCCTTTTATTCAGCCTTTTAAGAATTCATATTCAAATTTACCTATGTGAAAAAAACTCTGTGGAAACCATATTGACATTCGTTTTAATTCCTTATGGATTTGAATACAGGATTTCCTTGTGGGATTCTATAGGGAATTCCTTATCTTATGAAATACCTTTCAATAAAGCATTTATATGAAATTTCATAAGCTATTTCGATATTGATTTCTGTATCAGATATCTTTGTGGAATTATGCATGAAATCACCATGTAGAAATTACGAATAGAAATTCTATTTAGAAACATCACATGGAGATTAAGGTGATCCTTATTTATAGAGGTTTTTAAAATTCGTTTGCTCCCACTGGCGGAATTTGTTCATGTACAAAAAGAAAGAAAGTATACAAAATTTTAGCCAAATCGGTTAATATTTACCCACGAAACATGGGTCTTGAAATTTCCCATGGGATTTACATGAGAGAAATCAAGCAAAAAGGAAAAATCTACATTACTTTTTCAATTTTTATTCGAATCATTTTATCTTCGAGAACAAAAATTTGCGTGTGATGCTTTCATAGTCAACATCTTCATAGTCAAATGAAGATGTTCATATTCATCTTCATAGTCAAAACATCTTCATAGTCAAAAACTCAAAATTTTGGAAAATCACAAAATGGCGGCCATCTAAATGGGCCCAAAAATGCTATTTCTTAAAGTTATTAACAAAGGGTGACCAAAAATTGTGGAAAAATTTAATAAATCATTTTCAAGCGAATGCAAGATCTCAAAATTCAAAATTTTAAAAAAATGTAACATGGCGACTAATTCAAAACTCAAAAAATACCTTTTTCCTACAGTTTTCAACGTAACACTTTCAAACCTTGGTAAAAAAACTGTTTAGCTTCAAAAATTACTTGATAATTTTAAAAATGTAAAATTTTGAAAAAATACAAAATTGCGGCCAATTCAAATTAAAAAATAGCTTATTTTTATAGTTTTCAACGAAATACTTTGAAATTTCGTAAAAACAAAGTATTTGGCTTCACAAACTACTTGATAATTTTAACAATCCAAAATATTGAAAAACAACAATATGGTGGCCAATTCAAAATTTAAAAAAAAGCCTATCCGGCAAGATGCAAGCTGAATAAAATCATACCAATATAATATTATTATTAATAATAATATTCAAGACACTGCATAAATAATATTTTTTTATTTAAATGTAAGTACTACGTTCTTCTTGTATTTTTCATTAAATGGATACCATTCAAAAATATGAAAATAAATTTCTCTCTTATTTTCTCGAATTATCTTATAGATTCTGAATCAAAATTTTTTTCTGATAAAGTTTAAAAGTATTTCGTTGAAAACTGTAGTAATAAGCATTTCTTAAATTTTGAATTGGCCGTCATTATTACGTTTTATTAATTTTATGCTGTTTAATAAAAATATTTTAAAAATTGTGAACGCGAAATTCCTAAGACGGGCCCCGGTTAGGCTAAAAAACTGCAGTTAATAGCGTAATCTGCTCTATCTATGAATTACTGACGGTACACCGAAAATAGGTCAGTTATTTAAATTTTCCGCCATAATTAGTACCTTTCCTAACCTCTTTATTGCTTTTTGATCATGAACAAGAAATTTTTTAAAATATGTTGCTTATTCACGTTATATCAGTAAATTCTTGATCTACGATGTAGATTGTAATTATTATTCATTTGTAATTTTACAACTTTATATAAATATTAAGTTTTTGATCTTTGTTAATATTTGTTTTCTATTTGACCTTATTTAACGTCTATTTTACGTTTTATAATGTATTTTGCATAAATAAGCTGTCATAAATGTACAAAATATGTTTAAACATTACGTTACGAATAAAATGTATCAATGACAAGTGTTCAATAACATCATTTTTTATGGTTTTTAAAAGGTGCCCGTCTTAGGATACCGGGTTGCCTAAGAAGGGAAAAAACATATTTTTTTCAACACTGAAATTTATTGCCTTTTAAACATTTTTTGAACGTTTAAGCGAATGAACTTTGTAAAGCCAAGATCAAATAATGATATTAATAATCGCTTTGGATTTTAGTTCGGTAAAATATGGAAGCGAGCCCGTCTTAGGCAACTCTCCCCTATTTCGTTGAAAAATGTAAAAATAAGTTGTTCTAAATAGGACGCCATTTTGTATTTTTTTTAAATTTTGGATTTTCAAATTTATTAAGTAATTTCTGAAGCCAAACATTTTGTTTCCCGAAGTTTAAAAGTATTACGTTGAAAACTGAGAAAAAGATATTTTTTGAGTATTGAATTGGCTGTCATTTTGTATTTTTTCAAAATTTTGGATTTTGAGATCTTGCATTCTCTTGAGAATAAGTTATTAAATTTTTCCACAATTTTTGGTCACTCTTTGTTAATAACTTTAAGAAATAGATTTTTTGGGCCCACTTTGTGATTTTTCAAAATTTTGAGCTTTTGACTATGAAGATATTTTAAGCATCTCATGCGAATTTTTGTCCACGGAGATAGAATAATTCGAATAAAAATTGAAAAAGTTATGCAGATTTTTCGTTTTTTTGTGATTTCTCCCATGTAAATCCTATGGGAAATTTCAAGGCCCATGTTTGGTGAGTTAATATTAACGGATTTTGTTAGAATTTGGGGTACTTTCTTTTTTTGGGTATGTACGAACAAATTACGCCAGTGAGGGCAAACGAATTAAAAAAAAATAAGAACCACCCTAATAGACATCTTGTATGCAATTCCGTATAGAATTTCTATATAGAATTTCATTATATTTGCATGGTTAGAAGATTATAGATTTGCATGAGGGATTCCATACGCGTTTTCAATGCCATAAGGAGTTTTGATCGTTAAAATTTCAATTAATTTGATTTAGAATCCCTTATAAAATACCATTTCATATAAAATGCATATTCAAATATATAAGAGTTTTCCATGTGGGATGTCATTCGGGCTTTTCATATGGAATTTCGATACGGGATCGGGTGTGGACTTCCTTATATTTTGACTGGGTTGGATATGAAATTTCTTATGAAGTGTCACTGTACAGTGTGCACAGAATTCTTTCGAAACTCTGTATAGAATTTTTTATATGGAATTCGATGTGAATTGATATGACACTTCAATATGGAATTCCATATTGTAATTGCAATGATGAATTTCTCATGAAATGACATTAAATTTATTATATACAATATATATTCCAATTTGGTACTTAATAATTTAATTTAATTCTTTTGAACCTTTGGATGCCACGGAGAAAAAAATCTGTTGAATTAACAGAAATCATCTGTTAAAATAGGCTCAGCAGATTTTTTCTGTTATATTTACAGATGTTTCTGTTAATCTGGCAAATGGTTAGTGCATTTAACAGGTATATCATATTATATCTATAGAATTAATAGAAATGTCTGTTAGGTTAACATTTTTTCTGAGAAATTAGAGGTCCATTAATCTAACAGACATGTCTGTTAATTATATAGATAATATCTGTTAATTATACAGATAATATCTGTTAATTATACAGATAATATCTGTTAATTATACAGATGATATCTGTTAAACTTACTAACCATCTGTTAGTTTAACAGAAATTTTTGTAAATATAACAGAAAAAATCTGCTGTCCCTATTTCAACAGGTGACTTCTGCTAATTTTATAGATTTTTCTTTTCCGTGTTCGAATTTGAAGGTTTTTTAATTTTTGACTTTTAATTTCAAGTTTTTTCAATTTCAAGGCTTCTCATTTCTTAAGATTTTGAGTTCAAAGGATTTCTAATTAGTTTCATTTGAAGACTTTCTAATTTAGACATTTAAAATTTAAAAATTTTCAACTGTGACACTCTCAAATTTTATATTTCTATATAAATATTTTTAAAGTTAAAATCTCTAAAATATTAAATCCCCAATCAAATTTCAAAACAAAATACAGTTTTAAAAGAATATTAACTCAGAACTCCGTTCGCACAAAATTTGTAAAAATAAGTATAGACTGGATAGTTAAGAAAAGTTCCTGGAATAAGATGGAATTCGGAGAGAATTTTCTCGTCCATTTTTAGTAAACACTCGTTTAGACTACTTGACCCTACAAGATTTAGTGAAAAATGCTTGAAGCCTTCTTTGCTAGGACTTCTGTTTTATTTACTCTCACTCTTAAGATATTTCACAGAACTGGAACATTTTTTGTAACACCTTCTTCCTCGTCAGTCGTTACCTCGTTGATTTTGGAGATTGACTTAAACAAACGTTCACGCCTCTTTTTTTTTTACTTTCCAGCTATGGTTCCTTGCTTGCTCTGCAATTATGTAAATGCATAATTTAAAGTATCACGTTACACGTAACTTCAGGTTGTGAAATATAAAAGGGACCGAAGGGATCTCGTTTCGCACCATCCCTAACCTTCCTCGAGGCATTTCTGCTCTTCAGGGGAAAGAAAACGCCCCAGGGATGCCGTGTCGCGAGGCGTCGTCGCGTGATTCCAACGCGTTAAAATATCGACTATGTTCCCTCTCGAACTTAAACAAGCTAATTTAGTTAAAAGGACATTGTCAATGGCGGTCACAGCTTCGAAAAAGTATCTCGCCTCGTTAAAAACTTTACGAGCTCTGACTTTGTGTCGCGGTTCGCCGTATTTCCTCCTCTCTTTTATTTCCACGACAGTTTCATCGGTCATATTCCAACCCCCTTCTTCTTTTCATATATTTTCTCTGACGACAATTTTATATAATTTTCCCCCGTTACTCTCTGCTGACATTGTATTTGGTTTTCTTTAATTATCAGCGACCCCATTTCGAACAGATTCGTTTTAGGATTCTCGACACTCTGAACCTTGATCAGTAAATTTTACTATTTTAGAACAAAGTCGATGTTAATTAAAATAGAGTAATTATTTATTCAAATTCAACCTTTTTAAAACATTTAATCGAGATATTCGAGGTATATTAAAATTAGAGTTGTGAAATGCGATTCGAATTTGAAAAATTCGAATCGCCAATTCGAATGTTTGATTCGAATTGTTCAAATTCGAATTGCATTTCAGATAGATTTAATTTAAAACCCAACTGAATAGTTTCGATTTGAAGAAATTTTGAATTCGAAGATAGCTTAGAAGCTTCAATTTCTTCTTGAATTAAACTCAATTTCGAAAAATTAAATGTTCTAAACATGGCCGAAAAGGTACTATTTCGCATTGAAATATTCGAACTGACGAACTGCACACCTCTAATTAAAATGTATTGTATCATTTTTTAATTCACGACATTTGTTCTCAACTAAAAGAGTTAAAATAATGCTTTGGTTTTATTTCTGAAGCAACGACAAACAAATGCAGGACCAAAAGTCTTTCAATGTAAAATAATCTTATTTGAAAATGAAATTATTATAAAACAATCTCATCCCTCCAACATTTCAGGAAATTTACGTTTTCAAAACCCGTATTGTATTGAAGTAGATTTCGAAAAGTTTAGAGGTTAGAGGGTTGAAACTTTTTTATATGATTTTTCTGATGAATACTCTTATTCCGTTGAGAAAAGTTTTGTCCCAGAATTCGGGAATTTCACACGAATTGTTCAGTTTATTCCCTGAAAAACTAGGGTTCTAGAATGCACCCTTTTTTCTTTAAAATAAAATAATTGATTGCAGAAACATAAAACACTGTTAGTACCTTCAATCAAACTGAATTTTTAGGTTCAGACAAACATTGATATTAGATAACTGATTTATATTTATGAAAAGCAATTGATTATTTAATTTTTCCAGTAATTAACAATATTAGGGGAGCTGGATCTAAAATGGAACACTTAAAATTAGTGAAACTGAAGTAAATACTCTGTCACATTAAATATTTTGAGGTAAAATAGTGTTTACCTAAATATTTATTCTACCAGTTCCAAATACAAAAACTTGGTTTAAAGCATTTAAATAAACAAAAGTAGTAAATAATGCAGATTTCCATTTTTTCAAATTTATCCACTCATATGTATAAAACAACTTACAAAGTAAAATGGAGTGAAAATGCTCAAATTGAGCGGATCTTTTTAGCGTAGTGAAAAGAAAATGATGTGGTTTGACACCAAAAAGCAGGGTCAAAAAATTTGTTTCCTGTTCGGACTTTTGACTTGAAAATTCGAAATTTTGAACATGTTTAAAATTTTTCCTGTGGGAGGGATAATTATGGCGAATTTTTTGTACATATGGTTTTCGATGATAAATAATAATATAAAATCCAAAATTGAAAAAAAATTTTCTCCAAGTTGGAATTTTTAAATATGTCATAAAGTGATGTTTTTTTAAAAATAAAAAAAAAATAATTTTAAAAAAGTTGAACATGTCGAGCCGGAAATCCCTTTTCCTTAAATCAAAGAAGCGTGCCATATTTTTGGTTTCATCGAAAAAAAATTTTTCATATTTTTTTTACGCTTGAAAATTGTCAAATTTTTCAAAATTGCCATTTTTAAGCGTAAAAAAACATGAAAAAAAATTTTTTACGATATTAAAAATATGGAATGCTTCTTTGATTCATACTGGAGGGATATTCGATTCGACATATTCAACTTTAAAAAAAAATATTTCCTTTTAATTTTTCAAAAAAACATCATTTTTTAACATTTTCAAAGAATTCTAACTTGGAGAAATATTTTTTTTAATTTTAGATTTTATATCATTATTCGTCTTTGAAAACTACATACAAAATATTCGCCATAATTATCCCTCTCATAGGAAAAATTTGAAAAATGTTCAAAATTTCGAATTTTCAAGTCAAAAATCCGAACAGAAGAAATTTGTTTTGACCCTTCTTTCTGGTGCCAAGCCACAACTTTTTGTCACTAGCAAAAGATTCGATCAATTTGAGCATTTACACTCAGCCCTTCTACAAAACTTATTATTTGTAAATGAACTTGTTTATTAGTAATGCGAATACTTGCTAAATGATACTTTGTACACTGTAAAAATTTTTGGAAATTTTTAAGACTTAATAGCATGAAATTTTACGAAAAAGGTCGTATATACGTTTTTCCGAGCAAAATGAGTAATTTCTCCAAGAATATTGAAAAATTTTCCGAATATATTAGTTAATTTCCGAAAACTTAGGAAATATTTTGTAAAGCTTAGGAGATTGTATAAATAAATCTCCAACTACAATTCGGAATTATTTCCGAATGCATTAGGAAAAATTTCAAAATGTTTGGGTTATAAGCTGGCAAACTTTTTTCGGAAAAATTTCCGAAAAATTTTTTACAGTGTAATGTTTTCTTGATAAAAATACTATTTTTATTTGTAAAAAGTTACGTTGTAATTTTCATGTAGTAAATAACTTTTATTTATTTAATTTCGATATTTATTAGTTGAAATGAATTGCCAATGGTGCGTTTTACATTTTAAAATATGTCTACAATAACAATCCATATTTCTCTTATTTTTATAATAAGATATTAAAGCAATAGTTGTTTTAGAAAATTGGCCGATTTAAAAATATCCTGTAAAAGTTTACATTGTATTCTTTTATGTTCACTGCTGTTATTGGAATTATTCGCTGAAGTGCAAAAAACAGCAATCTTATACCGACCCTAAGGTCCAAGTTGAAGTATTTTGTGGTCGAGTTTTCTACGGTTTCTTGCCAGGAAGTCTGGTCTATCCTGAGACACGCCTCTTTTCCGTGAAACCGGAGATGTTAACTTGGCACGCGCAACATTATTGTCAGTTTTACTGAAAATTAAAGAAATAAATGTGCAACCTGTTTTTTTACAACCCTCTTCTTTTTTTATTTAAATGCTACTGTGCCAGCAATACTTTGCACTTCTAATAATTGAAATAGTCAAGCATATATTTAAAATAACCACTTGTTCCAAGAAAAAAAAATGTGCTCGAATTTGACTAGCTTATAAATTTCGAATCACTCAGAAAAATATTTGTTTGATTCAAACCAAATTTTTTTAAATCAAACAAATTATAAAGTTGATATGGGGTTAAACAAATGTTTGTTTGATTAAAACAAATTCTCTATTTGTCCTTATTTATTTGATTTGAATAAATTTTTATTTAGATAGAATAAATCTTTTGTTTAAATTAAATAAAGTTCTTGTTTGCTT
>JBAGKK010040089.1:0-10564 GCA_037177015.1 Euceroptres primus | reverse complement strand
GGCGGTCTCGGGTAGATGAGGCAATGAACTTTCGAGTTCCAAATGCCGATAAATAATAATAATAATAATAATAATAAGGTAAATATTATAGGCACGAAAAAATAGGTCTCGGGAAAACATTTAATTACACATTCAAGAATTGTAATCTTATGATTGATAGTATTTTTTAAAGAAGAAAAGCTTATTTTTCGTGAAAAATTTGAAACACATCAAAATTATTTATTTCGGAAAATTTTCTTTTACCGAACTTTTTTTAATCGCTTTTTACCAAATTTTTAAAAATAAGACGATTTTAATGACTATAATAGCTTATTTTGTCCGGAAGAAGATTCTCTACAACTTGACCTCATCCTATGTTTACAAATAAATTTTTTAATGGCTGAAATCCATTCAAAAATAATTTTTCAAACAAAAAATTTTATAAACAAATAACTATATTTTATAATAATTTATTTATTTTTAAAAACTGGATTAGGTCAGTTGGTAGAGAATCTTTTTTCTGAGAAAACAAGCTATCACTCTTTAAAATCATACAATTTTAAAAAATTTAGTTAGAAGCGATATGGAAAAAAGTTCATTCGAAAATAAAATCTTTTATATAAATAATTTTTTTATGTTTAAAATTTTTTCATAAGAAAAATCTTTTCTCTTTTAAACAATACCATCAATAATAATATTTCCGTTCTTAAAAGTATAATTAATTATGTTTTCGCGAGACCTTTTTTTTCTTGCCCATAATACCTTAATAAAAATGTCTTAAAGATAATTTTGGAATGAATAATAAAAAGTAAATTTTTTGCAGATGGAATTGGCTCGAGATGAAAAATGCGAATTTATTCCCTTTCAATCACCAAAAAATGTTATAGTACGAAATGGAAAAATAGCAGCAATTGAATTTTATCGAACTGAACAAAATGAAAACGGAGAGTGGATTGAGGATGAGGATCAGATAGTGAGATTGAAAGCTGATTTTTTAATTTCTGCATTTGGATCCGGTTTATATGATCCTGAAGGTATTTTTATTTTGTATAAAACTACTTAAAAGTAAAAAAATATTAATTAGAATTTAGAATTTGTAAAATTAATAATTAATTTTAATTTGTAAACTTAATAATTAGTTTTAATTATTAAATATTAATAATTAATTTTAATTTGTAAAATTAATGATTACTTTTAAATATTAAATATTAATAATTAATTTTAATTTGCAAAATTAATATTTTTATCAGACCAGACATTTACATATCTCCAAGAATCATATCATGAATTGAAAAAAACAATACAATCAATGACTCTGAGTCAACATGCAAATCTCCCAACCTTAGTTTTCGGCTCTTTATTAATAATTAATTTTAATTTGTAAAATTAATAATTAGTTTTAATTATTAAATATTAATAATTAATTTCAGTGAAGAATGCACTGGCTCCTATTAAATTGAATAAATGGGGTCAGCCAGAGGTAAATGAAAATACAATGGCTACTTCAGAACCAGGAGTATTTTGTGGAGGAGACATTGCTGGAGTTTCGAATACAACAGTAGAATCTGTGAATGATGGGAAAACAGCATCTTGGTACATTCATAAATATATTCAGGTAAATATAATTTTTGTTTCATTCTTAAAAATAAGTCTTAAAATTGAAGTTTGGTTTAATTTTTTAAATTGAATCTAGGAGTCGAATAATTTGAAAGTTCCAACAGAACCACAATTACCAAAATTCCACACTCCAATTGATGATGTTGATATAAGTGTTGAAATTTGTGGATTGAAATTTGAAAATCCATTTGGTTTGGCATCTGCACCTCCAGCTACGAGCAGTGCTATGATTCGACGAGCTTTTGAAGCAGGATGGGGCTTTACTGTTACAAAAACTTTTGCCTTGAACAAGGTATTTTCTAAATAGTTTTAAAAAGTAAAAATTTAAAAAATTTGTACGCAGATAAAAGAAATTTCACTCCTCACAAAATAAATTGTGTAATGAATAAACTTTACACAAAAAGGTCAGCATAAAATGAAAAAAAAAATTTCAAAACTTCCTAAAGTCCAGTTTTTGGAAAATTACTATTTAAAATATTACTAATTAAAATTAAAAATAAAATTACCATTTTATTTTTAAGTAGATATTTGTAAAGATATAGTAATTAATTAATTTAATAATAATTAATTAATAATTAATTAATTAATCATTAAATAATAATTAATTAATTAAATTAGGATCTGGTTACAAATGTGTCTCCTCGGATTATCAAAGGGACAACTTCGCGACATCGATATGGACCAGAACAAGGAAGTTTTTTGAATATCGAATTAATATCTGAAAAAAGTGAAGCTTACTGGTTAACGAGCATTGCAGAGTTAAAAAAAGATTTTCCCAAAAAGGTAATATTATGACAAATTAATTATTGCAGAAAGGAGGCAAATTATTTCTTCAATATTGAATAAATATTTAACTAAATTTTGTGCCTCATTTATAATAATAATAATTTTTGTTAATAAAAATAAACAAGTAAAGAAAAAATATTTGCAGATCGTTATTGCAAGTATTATGTGCACTTATAACAAGGATGATTGGACGGAGCTTGCAAAAAAAGCTGAAGATGCTGGAGCTGATGCTCTGGAATTAAATTTATCTTGCCCTCATGGTATGGGAGAATCTGGAATGGGCTTAGCATGTGGACAGGTTTGTAGAATATTTTGCATCAAATAATTTGTTATAGTCGATGTCGATATTTTTTGCAACAATTTTAATTATATAAATTTTTAATATGCAATTATTATTTGTTTAAATAACGAATATTTTTAGTTCATTATTTATGAGAATACATTTTTAAAATATGTTTAAGGACCCAGAATTAGTAAAAAATATTTCCTTATGGGTTCGAGATGCGGTCAAAATACCTTTCTTCGTGAAAGTAACACCCAATGTTACAGATGTTGTCGTCATAGCAAAAGCTGCTTTTGCAGGTGAAGAAAATAGAAAATTATCAAACAATTTTAATTATTAACAATTTTCAATTTTGAAAAATTATTTTATTTATTTATTTTTAATGTTTGTCACTTTTATAAGTTCATTATTTAACATAATTAATTTCAATTCCAGGAAAAGCTAATGGTGTATCAGCAATTAATACCATCTCTGGTTTAATGGGACTTCGTGTTGATGGAACACCATGGCCAGCAGTGGGAAGAAATAAATTAACAACCTATGGTGGTGTTTCTGGAAATGCAATTAGGCCTCAAGCATTAAGAGCAATTTCTGCAATTGCAAAAAAATTACCCGGATTTTCAATACTTGGCACTGGAGGTGTAGACTCAGCTGAAGTAGCTTTACAATTTCTTCATTGTGGAGCATCAGCTCTACAGGTATCTAACATTTAAATATTTTTATACATAAATAATTATTTTGTTATACAGTACCGCCCAAGAATACACCTGTTTTTTGTGAGATGCATAAGTTCTCGCAATTTTTATAATCTGCGAGATAAAATTTTTTCATAAAATAATACGAAAGCTATCAAAAATTCTGCGTAAAATAAACCCAAGGTGAAGTGATTTTGTTCATTCTGTAAGAAACTAATGCAAAAATAGTGAACTTTTCGATTTGTCCTAATAATTGCAATAACTTACGAAATAAATAACATTTTTTAATGTCCTTAGGCTCATTTTAAAGCTAAATCTCCATATAATTTCATTAATGTATGAAGAGAATTCTCTAATTTTTTCCTCCGATTTCGCCAAAGACCGAATTTGGCACAGAAAAGTTGTAAAATTTCAATAACGTATGATTATTTATAGAATATTTAAAATCAGTCTATATTACATTTTAATAAATTTTCTTAGAATACATAGAAATATTAATTTCTATATTTTATAACATTAATTTTTTATTTATTTATTTATTATATTATTTATTATTTTATTATTGAAGAGGGTCCAAAATCAGGACCGAAACGTCTAATATTTTTGTCTTTAATTTAAATGACCTTTCGAAACGAAGACTGATTAAGGATCTAATTATTTTATTATAATTTATTATATATTATTTATTTATTATAATTTATTATGTATATTATTTATTTATTATTATTTATTTATATATAAAATTTATTTTTATTTTATTATAAAAGAGTTTTGGCTTTATTTGAAATTTTACAACTTTTTTGTTTCAATTTCAGTCTTTGGCATAAACGAGAGAAAAAATTAGAGAGTTCTCTTCATACATTCAGGAAATTTTATGGAGATTTATCTTTAAAATGAGCTTAAGGTCACTAAAAATGTGATTTATTTCGTAAGTTATTGCAATTTTTAGGACAAATCAAAAAATGCACTATTTTTGCATTAGTTTCTTACAGAATAAACAAAATCACTTCACCTTGGATTTATTTTACGCAGAATTTTGATAACTTTCGTATTATTTTGTGGAAAAAATTTTATCTCGTAGATTATAAAAATTATCAGAATTTATGCATCTCACAAAAAACAGGTGTCCTCATATTCCTGGCCGGTACTATAATAATATTTCATTATTAATATTATTTTACAAAAAATTAGATCTTAAGAAATAGACCCCATAGCCAATGAAATATTATCAACGATTCTAGGATTACCCCAAGAATATTCCTGGAATATTCTATTAAATATTAAATCCACAAAACCGAATAACAGAATATCTTGGGATATTTCCAAAACTACTGGCTCAAAATAAATAGTATATCAAGTATTCCAGGAATATTGCTCGATTATTTCTGAAATATTCTTCCAGAAGATTCAATGTTTTCAAATATTTGAATTTTTGTTCGTCAATGCTCAATTAAATATTAAATATTATATTCAGGAATATTTAGAAAAATCTTGGGGAAATATATTGAAGGAATATTTCTTCAGGATTGTCCTTTCGAATTTGTCTGAAGAAGATTAATTAATTTACAATTTATATTTAATATGGCAATAACATCTAATAAAAATATTAAAATTAAAATAATGAAAAATTATTTACAATTTACAAAAAAATTTACAATTTATATTTAATATTGCAATAATATTTAATAAAAATATTAAAATTAAAATAATTAAAAATAAAAATAATTAAACTATTTATTAATATTTATTAAAATAAATAAAATTAGATAAAATTAGATTTTATAAATTTTAGTTTAGTTTAGATAAAATTAGTTTGAAAATTGAAATGAATTGAATTGAAATTGAAAATTGAATTGAAAACATTAATTTATTTCACTTGAGATTAAATTAAAAGCAGATTTTAATATTCAAAATATTCCAAAACAAAAAAGAGTGGTCAGAGGCACTGTCACAATTATTCAGGACAAACCTGATAGATTCAACTCACTTCGTTGGCACAGCTTCAGAGGATGAACATTTAATTCAAGCCTTAGGGACGAGAGGGAGGATTATAATTATTTTTTGGCGATGGTAGGAGGAGAAAAGTTTTCCCTTGGCCGGCTCGCTCTACTACCTTTTATCACCCAAAACTTTAAAACGCTCACAAAAGTCCAGCATTGCCGAGGCTTTAGCTACTCTTAGCGAAGTTGAATCAGATTCGCAATAGATGACAAAAGCGAACAATATTTCTTGGACAGTTTCGGACCACTCAGAAATATGGCTTTGAATCGGGCTTATATATTAAATGAGAAAAACTTCCATCACTTGTGAGAAATGTTCTTTAAAATCTACCTAGTGGAGGATAAAGGAACTAAATTTAGATTTTGTTTATTTTCAGCGGTAAATTGTTTTTTATTATTAGAATGAAATGAATGTCGAAATTTAAATTTTTTTTCAGCTACTTGGAAAAAAATTCTCTTTAAATTATATTTTATAAATTAGAAATTAGATTACCTGAAGACTAAAAATTCATAATTATAAATGATTTAGATTTGCAGTGCAATACAAAATCAGGATTTCACAGTGATAGAGGACTACATAACTGGATTAAAAACCTTATTATATTTAAAAAGTTTGGATCAAGTGAAAGATTGGGATGGACAGAGTCCTCCTACTTTTAAACATCAAAAAGGAAAACCAATTTCCTTGCAACATGCCCTAGGGAAGGTGCTTGAATTTTATTGCAAATTTAATCTGCCTTAATTATTAATTTATTGTATTAATAAATTAATTAAATTAATCATTTTAGAATATTCCATATTTTGGAGATTATCAAAAACTTCGAGAGCAGAAAATAGCAGAAATAAAGTTTCAATCAGAACCATTGTCAGGGAATATTGAAGCTTCTAGACCAGTTCCTGAACCAAATGGTCCAGTTCCAACAATTAAAGACATTATTGGAAAAAGTCTTCCTTACATTGGACCTTATAAAAAATTGGATAATAAAAAACAAGTTGTTGCTCTCATTGATGACGTGAGTCCGATTTTAATTTACAAAGTAAAATTAATTGTTCAATATGAATTTAATATAATAATTTTCTTTTTTTCTTAAAAGGACATGTGCATAAATTGTGGAAAATGCTACATGGCTTGTGCTGACTCTGGTTATCAAGCAATTAAATTCCATCCAGAAACTCATATTCCAGAAGTCACTGATGATTGTACAGGTTGCACATTATGTTTGTCAGTCTGTCCAATCATCGATTGCATAACGTGAGTTTAATTTAATTTTTAAATATGAATTTATTATTTAAATTAATTAATTAATTAATTAAATTTCAGCATGGTGCCTAAAACTATACCACACGTTATCAAAAGAGGAATTCCTCCAAAAGGATTCGAAAGTTACTCTTCCGAAACTTTACACCACAAGCTGGATTAAACATTTATATTTTCCTCTTTCACGATTATCTTCCTTTTTCAAATTTATCCTTCTCGTAATAAATTATTACACGATTATAAGAAATAAAATTAAAAAAATAAAAATATTTCATCAGGAAAAAATTCTTAAAGTCATTTAGAAATCATTCGTTTGCAAAATATCAATTTCTGCAATCTTCAAAGAACCAAAGATGCCTTTATAAAAGCAAATTAAAATAGTCATTATAGCGCAGTTGTTAAATGAATCAAACCTGTTCTGAGTATAACCATACGTGATTATTCTTCGATTTGCAATTATGTTTAATACGAACTATAATGATCACTTTCAAAAAATTTCCTTGTGGATAAATAATAACCATCCATATTACAGCAAGCAAAAGTAATTCATTATGTAGTAAACTACTGTGCTTACCATTCTTTATTTATTTATGATAAAATAGGACTTTATTTATTTATGATAAAAAATTCTTTAGATTAATTTTAGTTCTAGTTTAAAATAATTATTCCTATTAATATAAAATTTTATTGTGCAAAGAAATTATTGGTACCTTTTGGAGCAAGTAATAATTTATTTTCGTAAGTCAACTTTGGCACATCAAAAAAGCAAAATTATTATATTTTGCCAGAGAACACACGATACTCCAGATTTTTTTTTTCAAAAATCTGGATTGTCAAACCATTGCATAGTCATATTTTTCGAAGTATCCATGTAATATTCTTTACATTTGCTACGAGCAATTCGTAAACTGAAAGAAGATAATATAAATAGGTTTTAATAAATCTGAGCCCTTTAGATTTAATATATTTTTAAAATTAATTAAATTGAATTACTGACTGTCCATATTTATAACAAGTGGCAGGATATTCTTCCTTGAAACACTGCGGCCTGAGAATATTGAAATAAGTAATTCCAATTTTTGTGGCGATTGCGGAATGAGCATTTTTTAAACAGTAGTAAAATTCTTGGTCACAATCGCAGTGAGACCTAGAAAAATGATTATGCTTTGGAAAATGTTTATGTTGATAAGAATAATTTGTTAATAATATATCAAATTAATGAAACAATTTTAATAAAGCTATTTCAGGCTAATTTAGCATGAATATTTGCATATTTAAGAGATTTTAAAATTTTTTAAAATTAAACAGTCCTATGAATTTTTTAATTTGAAAAATTGGATATAAATCATAAATTGCAAAATTACAAATATCAAAATCAATATTAAAAGTACAGAAAATTTGCCTTGTATACACTCCATCGTTGCGAAGTCCTCTGGAGGATTCACCAGCAAGAATATTTGTTTTACAAAAGTCGTGATCTTTACAACAACCATCAGTAACTTTAAAGAATCCAAATTCTTCCAGACTTTTTGCTGCATCTCCTGCTCCACACCATAAGGTGCCTAAATAATAAATATTTATTAGATTATTATAATTAAATAATTCCTTAGGCTTATACAAATATTTTATTTTATTTAGTATTTAAAAGGTATCATTTCAAACGGACTTACAATTTACTGAAACTTTTTGTTCAAGGGTTCTTTAAATTTTGCAATTTATCTTTTTTAAAAATATAACGCCTTACAATTATGTAGTTTTGAAAAAAATCCTTATTTTTTATTTTTCGGTTAAAAAATTTTTTGGCTAAAAGACGTCAAATTTTAATTAGGAAACAGCTAAAAATTCTACAATTTATTATCATAGAATGATGTGAAATTTTGATTCTTTATTCGATTCGCATTTTAAATGTAAATTATCCGCTTATCTTAAGATTATCATGTTACTGACTCATGGGAAAATCAAATTATTTTCTTCGTTTCTGACTAATAATCCTCGGCTAAAAGTAATTATTAGAACTAAAAGATTTCATGTCCTTGGTAGATTCTTTCTCGCTACAAGATATTTTTGGGGACTTGTATCATATACATTTAAGAAATTCTGAATAATTATAATGAAGACTTTGGAATAATTAAAAAATAAAGGCTGGCGAGCAAATAGTGTTTGTATTATTATGGCCTAAAATTCATTTAAATAAAAATTGAGAATTTCTAGAATCAGGATTTAATTTACAAACTTTTCAAGGTGAAATTAAATTGCAAAAAGTAAATCATTTTAAAATAAATAATTTCACCTGGGTAAACAGCTCGGAAATGATCCTTGACCAAATTGAGGATTTGTCCAAATCCGGTGGTTGTTGCCCTTCCATCAGTGTTTCCTGAAGGTTTGAAAATACTTGCGATAGGTCTTGTAATTCCAGAAATGACTTTTTCCATTCCACTACTATTTTTATTCGGAATAGACTGTCCCAGTAAAATTCCCAAACCCCTAGTAAGACTTTTCAGCAATCTTTCAGCAGGTGGAACATAGGTAGGAATTTCATCAATTCTATTGTCTATGAAAAGTTCATCTTCATCTGGTGGTACAGTTTCTGTAGTTCTACTCAATTGTCCAAAATAATTATTAAATTGAGATTCTATCACACTGAAGAGCAATAATAACGTGAAGAACGTCAAACTTAGTCCCTGCATTCTGAAGCAAAACTTATTAAAAATTATTATACATTTAATTCAATTTCCTTTTCTTGAAATATTAGAATAAAATTTTTCCTAAATCTCAGATGACCTTTTTGGAAAGATTTGTACAGGAAAATGAAAAGTATAAAAATAAAATAAATATTGTTAAACACAATGCCTTTCTCTGAAGAATTGTCTTTGAAAAAAGTCTCTTTTTGTTAGCACAATCTCCTTCTAAGGTGGATTTCAATTAACTGACAAGTCTTGCGCATCAAAAGTGTTGAAATTTAAAGAAACCTACGCTTAAGTCTTAAGAGCATAAAAGCATGTTTTTATTCTCGCTAGTTGTAATGAAGATGTCGACCTTCGAAGTAATTGTTATTTTGAGCCTTAACTTTTTCACCACTGTGAATTTTAATTTGTAAATTAATTGACAATGAAGAGGTCAAAGAATGTAGCAGTTCAACTTTTTTATTGATATCTTGTGAAAATAAATACCAGAAAAAGACCATCTGTATATAACTATATACACATAAAACTTAAAGACGTTAATGCCTATTTACAAAAATGCTCCAAATTATTTATTATTTATTCATATAAACATTATACTTATTTTCTAAGAATTCTCCTTTGTATACTCCTTTATTTCTTAAAATATATTGATACAGTTGAACCTCCACCATTTCATATCGGATCTCCTTTTTCTTCCCACAGTGGTCCTGTAGGAAGAAAAAGGAGATCCTATATGAAATGGTGGAGGTCCGACTGTAATATTTTTATCGATTACACGGTGTTACAGTGATTCTGATCTTTTTGAGTGATCTAGTGTAGGTTGTAGGTCTGGTCGAGTACAAAACACAACCATGTTTAAAAATTTTTTTACACCCTTAAATTTGTTATTTAATGTTAAAAAACCGCTTTTGTGTGACTTTGCACACTAATATATTAATAACTTAGTCATTTTTCAAATGATTGTGGATTTTGAAACGGTTTTGGAAAGGAAAAGATACTTTTCCTTTCCTTAAGGGTATTTGATACATAATGACGTCACGAATTACTAACCGATTTTTCATTTACATTCAGCGGGTTCATTAAGAGAGAAATGCACATATAATGCTGAAATTTTTGGAAATGATAAAGATTATATTTAGGCATCGATGCCTGGTGCGTTTTAGTTTTTATTTCGAAAAAAATTTCTCAAAAATAATTTTTCTTCAAAATAAAACTTGAAACGCACCAGACATCGATTCTTTGATATATTCTTTATCATTTCC
>JBAGKK010040078.1:0-10564 GCA_037177015.1 Euceroptres primus | reverse complement strand
ACCGAATAGTAAGAGACCACTGGGAAGGCCGAGAATCAGGTGGAGGGATAATTTAAAAAAAGATTTGGTAGAACTAATATGATTATAATGAGTGGATGGATGATGCACAGGACAGAAACGCGTGGCGGTCTCGGGTAGATGAGGCAATGAACTTTCGAGTTCCAAATGCCGATAAATAATAATATAATAAATATAAATAAAAAAAATTAATAATATTTATGAATATGAAGTTCTCAATACTTTAATCACTTAAAGGAAAGAATACCCTATAATTCTATACAATCGTTTTTAAATATTTTTTACCTGTCTTAATACAGCACCTCCTAAAGTTAAGGTATATATTAGGCGTTGAAAGCGAGTTCTCAAATTGTTGAACTTTGAAACCTGAAAAATGGCCTAAAATAATAATATATTATTATAATTTTTGTACTTTCATGAAATTCAAATAGTTTCAAATAGATTGACATCAATATTACATCAAAAAAACAAAATTCATTTTTTTAGTTTTGATCACCTTTTCGTACCATCTTATTAAAACCATTTAATTACGCTTTAGAGTATCCTTAACTCACCATATGATTCTCAAGCGCAACGAGAAATTCTAGCACTATAATATTCATTAAAGGAGAAGATTTTTAATATGTGAATTTTACAGATTCTATTGAATCTAACTTGACATTTTTTGATATAAGAAAATGTTAAAATAGTTTTAAATTTAATTTTTCAGTTCACTAATTATATTTTCTGAAACAAAAATTCTATTTATAAAAAATGGTTTGTAACGAAAAAAGTGGCTAATATTCGAAGTATTTCGGTAGACTAAAGAAATTGTAATTTTTCTACACATAATTCAAGATTTTTCATTTGAATATCTTGAGGTAAAGATCCTTTATTAAAACAAAATTAATATCCAAAAAATTATTCCCTAACTTAATTTTGAGTTAAACCTTCTTATTTTTTTCAAAATACATGTACTGAAAAATATATTTTAGAGGATAATTTACCATTTTTTAAGTAAAATTGCTGATTACTTCTTCATACGAAAGAATCTAAAAAAATCTGCCAGGCTCCCTTCGGGGGCGCGGACACATTTTTATCGCGCGCTAACTTACTTACTGTCGTAACTAAATTTTGTAATTTTATGAATATGAACTTGTGTGTCGTATACATCTAATTACCGACCGTTTTTTATTTATATTTCACAGGTTTATTGAGAGAGAAATACAAATATTACGCTGAAGTTTAATCATTTTTAATTTTCTCAAAACGCTCAGGACTTTTAAAGAGATTGTTAACTTTGTTTTTGATTTCAAGTTCAGAGGGCAATTATCTAATGCTCTATCGACCTTAAAGAACACATTCCCATCACGATTTTTGCGCTTCGCGCTCGATCTTTTGCATGGATTTCTAAAATTGTGTAATCAATTACGTAATCACAGTAATTTATTTTTTTCCAAAAATCTCAAAAAAGAAACAAAATTTTGCAGACGTTTTCTAGGTGAGCAATTGTTCAGGTACACACTTGTATAGAAATTCTTTGATCTAGCCCTTTGACGTAAAAAGCTAAACCAGACCCAGACCCAGTCAGATTAAAAATCTGGAAGATGGAGGTACATTACTCCATCCCTTAGATCGAGCCCGGCCCGAATTATCCCTATGATTTTCACTTTCACGCACATTTTCAAATTCCAAGGAGAAATATTTAATTTATTAACCAGCATGTTGTAACCAATGGTTTTGGTTGAATCAAAAAATTTCACTAAAATAATCGAAAAATACATTTTCGGAAAAACTATGCAAAATGTGAAAAAAAACACTTTCATACTACGTGAAATTCGAATTCAGGGGCAAAAATAGAATAAGTGGGTGAAACAAAATGAAAATTTGCATTTTTTGAGAGAACGCCGCGGGATAAGAAAAAAAACGTAAGGCGTGAAATTGGTTTCCCACATGGAGCTCTATAAAACGGTGTAGAGGATTTTTCAACATTTTGTTCTTTTACCGAATAAAAGTGCAATTTTGTAATTTAAAAGAAATTAAAATTTGGCCAGAAAAAGGGATCAATTAAATATTTAAATCCAGGATTTTTTAATTGCAACTTTCTGAGGAATATGTAGGCACGTTAGTGCGGTCATGTAATGAGAATGTGCGTAACCTTAGTTTGCCGATTTTTGGATTTCTTCTAAAATTAGTTTTTTAAATTTTTGAAAAGATTTCCACAAGCTGTAACTTTGTTAATATTGGTCAAATGGATAAATGTTATTAAGGTGGTTTGTATAGCTTTATGACCGCTATTCAGAACTGTTCTTAAAAATTTATTTTTTTGAAAAAAGGTCATTTTTAAAAAGTATAAAATGACCCTAATTTTTTTAGTTTTGGGCCAATAAAGCTGATTAACGAACTCGTCTCCTCTTTTCAAGCCTTAAAAAATTCTGCCAAAGCGAAATGCAGTCCGATTATTCTTTCGAAAGTTATCGTGTTAACAGACAGACCGAGAGACTGACAGAAACAGACAGACATACAGGCAGACACCGGCGAAAAACCGTTTTTTCTCACTCAGGGGGTCTCAAAACGTGGAGATTTGATGGAAATTCGAAAAGTCAGTTTTCGCATAAAACGAATACCTTTTCATATGATGATGAGAATGTAAAAATATATTAATGCAAAAAGCAGATATTAAAATGAATTATTTACAATAATATATTATAGAACACAACTGATATTTATTTTTAAATATACCTATATAATCAATACAAAATTTCAAATTTTTAAAATATTACTTGTAATTATTTACAACTTTATCAGAATAATATTTTTAAATTGTATAAAATTTAAAAAAACTAAGGCCTAACGTTTACATTTTCATTTTTTTAATTCAAAAAAACTTAACTGAATGAATAGGATTATAAACTAACAATTAAAAAATTTACTTTTCGTATTTTTACAACAATTTGTATTCATAAATTTTTTCTTCTCTTCATCTACGACAAAATCATTCCAGTGAATATTTCAAAACCTTTTGAAATTTTCTCAGAATGTTAAAATGAAAAGTTTAGGGATTATCTTAAAAAGTAAACACTTTTCTAATGTCAATAAACGGTTACGATGATCTTTTTATTTGTATTTGTACAATTACTTATAGTAATTTTTAATTATTATATTATTAATCAACTACAATTAATCTTGCTTCAAAAGTTTAAAAAAATTTAGATGTGCTTTTTTACAAGGATCGGCGGTTCAAGGTTACCCTCGAATCCTGGCAAAGAAACTTAACATGTGCATGTGCTATTCGATATCAGGAAATCGGCCTGCAGAAACACCGAGATTCGCATGAAAAAAATACATCTGCGCTTGTTTTTTATGTGTTTTTTTTATCAAGATCTGAGGGCTGAGACCTGTCCCAAATCTTGAAATTCGTGTAGATATGCTACACTTTTGGGCAGATGTATTGTTTCTTCACCAGGAATTCTCAAAAATCGCTGTAGATATGCTAATGAGACCTAATTATCTCGAGATTTAATTATAATTTTTGAGAATGAGTAGCAGAGTTAAATTCGTGTTTTCATAACGAATCCAACTATATAAAAAACTCATTTTTGATAAAAATGCAGTTGTACAGTTTCTTCATCAGGATGGCAATATATCTATTACCTATATGTAAAAATGGATCAAGAAATAATTTAGCAAATTTTTTAGTGCATTGAAAAAAAGTTATGTTAAAAATTGTAGTTTTTCGCATTACATTTTCACTCCTGCCCTTTGCCTCATCACTTTCTCATCGCCAAAGGGAATAATCTTGCAGGTTGAGCGGTAGTACATAGTACGCCGTAGGGTGAGATTAGTTTAAATTTTATGATGATGAATTCTCTTGTCACAGAACTCTCGCAAGGTGAATAATAAAACCACTACCAAGTTGCAGTGAGTATCTTTTCCAAGTGAGAAACAGTCCCGCTGATATTTTGATAAAACAAAAGCGTATTTTTTACGGAAAAAGAAATTAAACATACATATTTTTAATCAGCGAAAGGAACCTATTTTAAAAATAACATTTATTTTTAATTAAAAAATGAAGATTCTGAAGTATGAGAAATGAAAATTATTACAGTTTTGTTTGGAGTTTGATAAGATTTATATGTAATGAAGTTTTTCAAGGGAGAATTATGGTTACAAAACCTGTACATTTGGCTTAAAAGTTTCTTGCTTTGGAAATTGTATCCAAAAGTTCAAGTCACGTTTCGTTGTGAACATACCTACATACCTCGTGTCACATTGGTAGGACATCTCGACTTCTTGCTGGAGGTTTTGAAATAGCTTTCGTTTGCTTCGAACTCCTGGCGATGTTTCCGAGTGAATCAGATAAAGCACAGGAACACACGAAGTGCTCCACTCAAGACAGCGTTACAGTCACATTCGTGAAGCAGCTCCATTTTCTTAAACAAACTGAAAGCTCTTGTCATCTTTCTAAAATCTGCAGATCCCAAGAGCACCACTGGAAATATATTTATTATTCATATATGGCTATACCTGTCTTAGAAAGCAAGATTCCCCTATCATGAAATTAATCTGAAAAGATTTAAATCTATAAAAAAAATATATTAAATTCTTTTCAATATTTTAATATTTCAGTATTTAAATATCTTTAGGCCAAATGAGCTTTTGTTTTAAGGAAGCTTCGGCTTTAATATTTAAGTGATAAAGACCCCAGTTTATCTATTTTATAAATTTGGCTTTTTCGAATCGATAAAGCATGCGGCGATGGAGTATTATTTCGATATAAAGGTAGAGAGAAGGGGAAATTGTCCCCTGGCTATGTGCCTCTATCCGATTATTTAAATTGGTCGATATTCCGAGTTAAGCATTAGTATTATCAGAAATCGAAGTTTCAAATTCTGGAGATAATTATGAAACAATCTCTATCATTTTTCGTTAAAAATGCGAGATAAAGCGACTCCCAGTGGGGTTTGTTATGACGTATCTCTTGTGTGTACTGACCGTAAATCTGTATCCACGTTGAACCGTGAGAAAGTATCTTGCGTGGAAGTAAATATTGGAAAAATAATGTACGAGAATAATGACATAAAATTATACTACTTAGATAAACTGAGAATAGAAAATTACATTTTTTTATATAAAAAGAAAACTGAAAACTTATACAGCAATACTTATAAATTCAATAAATAAAATAAATATGAAATATAAATAATTTTTTAAATCTTTATGATTGGCGTTTATTTTTTTCTGCTTTTGCGATGAATTTTCTACGAAATCTCACGCTTTACTCTTTGACTAAATAAACTAGGGACGTAATATCCCGAAAGCATTCTTCACACTTGTCCCGCGAGTCGACGTTTGGCATGAAGCCAATCAGATGAAGTCCTCCCGAAAACTCGGTTGTGCCATACAAGACCAAATGCCAACGACCTCCTGCTCTTAAAGAAAGTTATTCATCCGTTTCAATGCTAATCATTCCCCAGATCCAAAACAAATTGTAACTTGAAGTCAGATTCTGTCTCAAAGAGTCTGTACAGAATACATCGATGAAAAGAACTTGTAAGAAGACGTTCAAAGGAATCCTCGCAAATTTACTTTTACCATGCAAACACACTGATACCAAGACTTTTTTCAGAGCATATAACAGGAAAGCTGCATAAAAGCTTATTTACAATTTTTTTCACATTAATTTTAATTCTTGCATCAATAGAGAATCTGCATGTCTTTTCAAATTTTTTTATTTAAAAGGTTATGATCTAAATTTACATTAAAAACACTTATTTTGCAATTTTAAGCATTTACTAATTAATTAAGACTGATTAAAAATGCTCATTTAGAATATTATATTTAAAAGAATAACCATGTTTATGACGTCCGTTTTACGGAGGCACGCATCTGCGCACAAAATCGGTAAAACATGCACAAAGAATTTTATAATTTCTGATTTTCTGTACATACATTATCTTAGGGCTTTCGTTCCATACTTTTAACTCTACTACTACCATTTTTATTTTTAAATTCTAAAAACGTTTTTAAACATATTTTTGGCAGATTTTGAGTATTTACTTTAGTATAACCTTTTCCCTTGTTTGAAGTATTTGACGTTTTAAATTTTAACCAGCTGAGAATATATACAACACAAAAAAATTGATTGCAGTACGCGATTTTTTGAAAATTTGAATAAACCAATCTGTGAAAAAAACTCTCAGTATTACTGACGCACAGTGTGGCCAAAAGCACTTTTTGTGGACAGTCTGTCTACAATCCAATTTTCAATGCATTTTGATATTTTATTTTTAACATGACCGTAAGGCTTCCAGGTATAACGAGTCAGTGTATAAAATTCACTTCGAACAAACAAAATTTTTTTATTTAACAACAAAATAAACAATATTTTTTTCCTAACTTTTCAGATGAACCTTTGGTTTTTTAAGATATTCAAATTGACTAAAGAAGAGCTTAAGTCAGTGTTACAACTATCTAGCAATAATTTCCAGTAGGCTAGAGTAAGAAAAACATTGCTTATAATGTTTTAAACAAATTTATGAACAAAAGCCATTTTCTCGTGATTCGCAATGATAAGTTGTTTGAAATTTATAGTTTTTATACAAATTATGAGAGAAATTAAGGCCTAATTGCGATTAGTTAGGAATAGCTGCTGTTCGACAATTATTTAAACAATTTTTATAAAAAAATACACATTTTTCGTATGTCGCAAAGAATAGGCTCAATCTTTTTTGCAGAATTAATCAAAAATGTCTTGCCAAAGACTCCTTGCTGTCATTTTTTGCAAATTAACAACAACTGTTAATTATTGAAACAATATTTATAAACAAATTCACAATTTCAACATTATTCCTCGAATAGGCCCAATTTTTTTAACAGAACCAACTAAAAATGTATTGCCAGTGACTCCTAACTGTAATTTTGTTCAAATTGATAAAAAATATTAATTATTTATACAATTTTTATAAATAAATGCACATTCTGACCATTTTTCCAAGAATAGGCTCCATTTTCTAATCGAAATCAACTAAAAATGTATTGGTTATAACTCTTTGCTATGATAGTTTGCCAATAGACTAGCACAGTTAATTATTTAAACAATTTTTATAAACAAGTGTACATTTTGGCCACTTTTGCATGAATAATTATTTATTATTTATTTTTTTACTTTTTCTTATTTTTTTCGTGGAATAAACTAGAAATGACTTACCAATGACTTCTTCTTGTAATATTTGTCCAAATAACAAGAATTGTTGATTATTTAAACAACATCTTTAAAAAAATGTACGGTTTGACCATTTTTCCATGATAGACATTAATTTTTTTGCGGAATTAACAAGAAGTGTCTTGCCAATTATTCCTTCGTGAAATAATTTTCTGATTAAAAAGAATATTGATGATTTTAAAAATATTTATAAACAAATTGACAGTTTGACCATTTTTCCATCATAAATATTTTTTTGCAAAATGAACTAAGAAACCAAGGTCATTATGGATGTGTTGACCTTGGTATTTTGGTTCATTTCGAAAAAAAATTAATATTTATCATGGAAAAATGGTCAAATTGTGAATTTGTTTATAAATATATTTTAAATAATCAACACTTTTTCTTAATTAGAAAAATATGACAAGAAGGAATAATTGGCAAGACATTTCTTGTTGATTCTGCAAGAAAATTAATATTTATCATGAAAAAATTGTCAAACTGTGAATTTGTTTATAAATATTGTTTAAGTGATCAGCAGTTCTTGTTAACTGGAAAAATATTACAAGAAAGAGTCCTTGGTAAGACATTTCTAGTTTATTCCACGAAAAAAAGCCTAATCATGCAAAAGTGGCAAAAATGCACGTTTGTTTATAAAAATTGTTTAAATAATTAACTTTTCTTGTCCATTTGCAAAGTAGCACAGCAAGGAGTCGCTGGTAATACAGTTTTAGTTGGTTTCGCTAAGAAAATGAAGCCTAGTCATGGCAAAATAGTCAAAAGGTGCATTTATTTATAAAATTGTGTAAATAATTAATATTTTTTATTAATTTGAACAAAATTACAGCTAGAAGTCACTGGCAATACATTTTTAGTTGGTTCCGCTAAAAAAATTGGGTCTGTTCGTGGAATAAGGTTGAAATTGTGAATTTGTTTATAAATATTGTTTACATAATTCACAGTTGTTGTTAATTTGCCAAAAATGGCAGCAAAGAGTTTTTGGAAAGACATTTTTGATTGATTCTCTAAAAAAATTGAGCCTATTCATTGTGACTTACGAAAATTGTGTATTTGTTTATAAAAATTGTTTAAATAATTGTCTAAAAGCGGCTATTCTTAACTAATCGCAATCAGGCATTAATTCCTCTCATATTTTATATAAAAACTATGAATTTCAAATAACTAATCATTGTGAATCACGAGAAAATGGCACCAATAAAGGAAAACTATTACTTTCCCAATTTTACTGCTATTTAAAAAAATTCAATTATAAATTATTTAAATATAATATTTGTTCATTGTAGGTAAAAATAAATTCATTTTATCGTCATCTATAAGGTTCAATAGTTATTTTCAAAATTCTGATCATTCGCAAATTCTCTATTGTTAAAAATTTTCGAAAAGTCACTTTAAATCTTGCATGATTTCTGAACGTAAATTTTTTATTAAGAATGGGACCTAAGTTTTTTTCGATATCACAATTCTTGCTAACCTGTTTCGCATTTTTTAGAGAAAGAGAATAAGTTGCATGAGTAAATCTTGCATGCAGGGATTCTTAGCTGGGATGGCATATGCTATGAAAACGAACATAAAATAAAGTAAGATTATGACCTTGTTGAGCGACTCACCAGGCAAAAATGCTCATATAAATCTTCGTTTACCTCGACCAGTTCATACATTTTCACCCCCTTAGTTCTTCCATTTTTCTAGTTTATTGATTTTTATTCCCCTCTAGATTTATTTATTAAAAGATATTTACAGCTCTTGTAAAATTAAAAACATCATACTAAAGGCAATTATTCTAAATTAAATTAAATTAAATTTAAGTTAAATTTTTATGCTTCATGAAATAAAAAATTTTTGAATAGTAATTACACTAAATCTTCTCAAAGCAAACAACAGCAAAGGACTTTCATTTTCTACATTCATTTTCAAATGTATTCAGTTTCATTCATAGTAGATATGTATATGTGCGCTATTCGTATTTATTACATTCTCTTCTACCATTCAGGCTGTGGAGTCAATGCAATTTCAGTTTGACAGAATCTCTTTGAACTTTCGAAGCTTCGTATGCGATGAAACTAGGTAGCAGTTTCAAATCTATCTATCCAGGCGCCTTTCTCGATAGCACGTAGTAATTCCGTGGTAACTTAGTAGATCTTCCCCTTATTACTCGATCAAGGAAAGACCCCCTTAACAACATTAAATTCCTACTCTCTGCAAGGAAACAGTATCTCCCCTAAGTAGAAGTCTGGAATTGAAGCTTCCACCACAAATATGCAAGGAGAAGATTAAACGTTCATTTATCTCACCTTATCGAGAGAGATAACTCTTTCGGATCATTTAACAATGTATTTCCATCCAACGATTTCCCTCTCTATTTCTTTAAGAGTCTTCATTAAGGAGTTTTCATCGTTTCGCCACAAAACGAGAAGAAAGTTTCGAATGAATAATTCATTATTAAAAAGTTCTTATAATTTTGTATATATTTTTTTTCCAAATTGACAATATTTATACTCCCGCCAGAAAGTTTGGGTACATTTGGATTGACCGTTTGAAAAAGCATGCTTCACTTCAATACAGAAAATCTGCGCAGAAATTGAGTCTACGACTTTCAAACATTTGAAAGCCGTAGAAAATTGAAAATTCTTGAAAGTTTAGAAAATTCTGCGTCGAATACGCTTATATCTAAATCAATTTAATAAACGAGTCGAAAAATATTTGACTTGAAAGTCAGAGGTTTTTTTAGCAAAGTTATCATTTTGAAATCTTACGTTCAACTCTTCGCAAATCTAGAAAAGTGTTCGCAAAAATTTGGCTAAATCATAAAATCAAGAGTAAATCCTACTCTTTAAATCTAAACCAACAAAATAAATGAATACATGAGAATGACAACTCGGTAAAGACCGTTTGAAGTTGGCCCCTGAATTAGATTAATTTAACTATTACTAGGGACCAATTTTAACTGGTCTTTAACGAGTTGTCATTCTCATGTTTTCAAATAAATATTCAATAACACTACCCTGCAAGATTTTGAAAATTTGTTGCTCCTGGACAATGAATAGTTATTTCTGAAGTAATTTTTCGCGCTGGAAACGAATCCGGCCTCAGAATGGCTCTACCACGTTAGGTTTTTGAGATATCCGAACCGAAAAGTGCAAAAAACACTGTTTTTTGACATATTTGAGGTTATGTAGCATCGCGATTTTTTTCTGAAAAAACTATTCACAGCATCTTAAAGTACAAGTCTTCTTTTTTCGAATGACCCTCTCCCCCTTCTCCCTTTGGAGCAAGATCACGTCAAGTGGACCCCCCATTTTCCACTTGATCATAAAAATTAAGTCCATTTATTTTTTTCATAAG
>JBAGKK010040067.1:0-10565 GCA_037177015.1 Euceroptres primus | reverse complement strand
CACCTTGGACTTTATTCAAATCAACATCTTTAATTGTTTATTGCTCTGGTCAACACCATAACATCTTTAAGAAATTTCGAGTCCTCTGTAGCTTAGTGGTCAGAGCAGTCGACCGGCAATCGAAAAATCTGGGTTCAATCCCCAGCAGAGTGCAGGAAGATTTTTTTCACAGAAAAAATGTTAATTGTTTGAAAACCTCATTTTCGGATTCCTGGGGTTGAATTAGGTCGAGAAATGTCAAAAAATGAGATTCGAAAATTTTCATCGTTACAAAGCTTCCTTTATGAGGAAGCAATAACTCATAGCGTTTAAAATCTGACATAATTTTAAGCTGACTTCGAGAAAAAAAGCTTTAAAAAATGGTAATTGTTTAAAAACAATCAGAAGTATGTTGAAAATATTTTAGAATGGTTGATAATAATCTAATTAGTTGAAAAAATTAAAAAAAACTATTTTGTTCCAGCTATTTCCTGATGGAAGTTACGTTTCAATAATGAAACATTGTTTAAACAATTTAGCGAACTTTAAAATAAATAAATTAGTGCTTAATATTTAATAAATAACTCATAGTCCCCAGAACATGCCATAGTTTTAGGCAAACTTTGAAAAAAAATTGTTTAAATAAACATTGTTTAAAAATCAACAATTGTTTCAAAATGTCATATTATCAAATCATATAATAATATAATATAATATTGCCAAATAATTATGATTTATGAAAAAAATGGGCAAAAGAAAGGATAAAAGTCTGAGACGGTCCGAATGACCCTCATTAATAAAACATTAATTACTATAAAGATAAAATAAGAAAAGTAACAACAAAAAATCAAATATTAAATTATTAGATATCAATTTAAAAATAAGGGCACTAGACAAAAGATGATACAGTACTAAAAATCGAGACGATTCTAGAACATTCCAGACGGAAATAGCCTGAATTGTGCAAGCAAATATACTGTCCACTCCGAATTTTCAACCTACTTCTTGGGAGCTCATTTTGTTGGAAGATCAAAAATCGGCTTGCAATTAATTCAGGAGATATAATCCCGCAAGTAATACACGCCAACTGCAGCTTAAGTAACCAGCGATTATCACGACACTCATATGTGAGTCGTGATAATCGGTTAGAAGACGGCAGCTAATCTTGTGCATTGGTTGCGAGTGAAGATTAGAAGTGGCACACAGCTCAGTTCAAATTAAATAATTAAATCCACTGCCAGAGCAAAAAGATTCGGAAGACTTGTAAATTTTGCTTGATGGATAGGCTAGGAATCCTATGGGGGTTGAGTAATTAAGTGGAGCACAGACATTGCACCTCGTCTGCCAATACTTGTTCAATCCATAGCGTTCAGTTAGGAAATATTTGACCTAGCTGTGTTAATCACGGGCAGAAACAACCTGTTTTAAACCGTGTTTGATTTTGAATTAATTTTGGTATTCGCAGACTTTCAACCTTCAAAGGAGCTCGTCTGCGAACTCAAAAAGCCATAGAATCGCTACAAACGTTCAAAGAACGTAAGTTGTTTTTTTTTAAATAAATAAAAATCGAACACGCAATCATTCTCACATCAGTGTTGCCCACGATCAGAAATTAAATAGAGTTCTAATAATTCAAGAGATTTATGGAACAAGCATCATAATTATAAAAATAAAACCAAATTGAAAGCCGTAGTGTTCGGGGAGTATAAAATTAAAATTCTCTTATTAAAGCCAAATTCACTTCCTATACGACTGAGAACTAAGTAAATAATTTCCCTCAGTATATCGTGATAAGGAAATAATAAATTGGTTTGAAGAGCAAATAATTGTTGCACGAAATTCCAACAATTCGCACTCGAAGCTAGAGCTTTCTAATTTAAAAATAAATTATGATTGAAATAAATTGAATTATTCAAAACCCAAGTTTAATTAACCAGCGATTATTATGAATTCAGAAGCTTTGAATTAAAATAGAGCAAATAAATATTCGTAACTTATTCCTGATAGGAAACCGCTACAAGTCAATTTGTCGCAAAACTCTCATTCCTTACTTATGGGGTGGTTTTTGAGGCCCTGCAAAAGGACCTTAGGGGAGTTCAATTTAAAAATTGATTACTAAGTCTTATTTCCTGTCTTAAGAGAACCATCGTACACAACTCCCTACTTTATTATACAAATTCACGTTTTATTGTACATTTTCAAAAAGTGGAGTTTTCTACATGTTTTAATGGAAAACTTCAGGTGGTCGGCGGCACCATCAAATATCAACCGATTAAAAAAAAAAGAAAAACATGTTCACTTTTCTTCTGAATCTCATCGATCAGACTGGTTTCCCTATAAAAATTCGAAATTTTTTTTACAATGTATTTCTGGGACACTCTACGTGTACAACTGCATTTTAAAGTGATATTTTCGCATGTCTAATATCTGAAGCTAATTTAGCGTTAAAAAACATATTAACTCCCATACGTATACCCGTGTAGAAATTGTAAGACACGGTGTGTTCCAAAAGTTCTCGAACTTTTATTAAATCTCACCCTGTAATTTAATACTCATAATATTTTGCTTATAATTATTCAAAATACACCTCTTTAGAAGAAATACAGTCTTTAGAACGATCACAAATCCCATTCACCGTGAAGCCTCCGGAAACAAACTCCTTATGAACCAACCCTTCCTAATCAAAAAAGTTTTCTTCTTCCGGGCTCTTCCATACTGCACTATGTCACTTTGTAAGTGGTTCGTATTGGAAACAACGTTTCATTACCAGTCACGATTGTTTTCAAAAAGTTCGGGTCGTTATCGGCGGTTGAAATGATGTCTCGAGCGTGCAAATTGGGCATGCTTTTCATCGTCGCTCAAACTATGTGGAACAAATCGCGCACATACCTTCCGTAGCTTAAAATCTTCACTTAATATGCGATGAACTTGTGATTTGCTAATACTTGTGATATCTTCAATGAGTCTCACGGACATACAACGGTTCCTTTTTATAAGTTCTCGAATTTTTTCGACCGCTTCATTCGTATGACTCGACGCTGGCCGTCCGCTACGTTCATCGTCATCAAGCGATTCTCTGCCTTCCCTAAACCTTTTTCAACCAATCGTACACTGTTTTGCGTTACAGCACTTGATCCCCGTAAGCTTTTCGCAAAATGTCAAGCGTTTCCGTAAACATCTCGCACAATTTAACGCAGAACTTGATGCTTGCTCTTTGCTCCATCGCGATTTCTCAACGAACCTCAAGGAGGTACTATCACTTTTTTTACCATGGTAACTTAACAATGAGTGGAAACTTAATCAAACGTACAGGACTCATAAAATAGGCTTCTACGAAGATAATGTAGCCACTATCACATAGATGGCACTAACAGTATCGTTCTTGTAGCAACTACAACGTGTATTCGTCAGGCGAGTTTCTTATCTATCGGAATAGTCTATGTTCACTTTCACCGTACGAGTTTCCCTTCTATCGGAACTTTCTATGTTACGCGTTCGCCTCATGAGTTTCCTCTCTAGCGGAACACTCCCGGTTCTTCTTGCTGCGACACATCTCCCGCTCCGCCTCAGTTGGTAATCGGCCGCCATAGCCTAAACAGTACAACTTGACTTGATGTGACTTGCATCTGTAACCGTACCAAATAAATCTGTTGAGTGAAGTTATGTGTCCATCCTTCAAGCTAACACCCTCGTGCTTAATGTAGGAGTACAAATCTTATGAAGTCAGATATTTAAGTTAGCCACGTCTCCATAATGTCACCATAATCAAATGCTATATTCCTACAACTGGTGACCCCGACGTGATCAAATGGATAGAAAATTGACGCCTGAGACGCCGCTGGGATTCAGCACGTGCTAAAGCAACTCTGGCGTGGCGGCCAGCTTCATTATTACCACCAAGGCTACCAACGCAGCATTCAGCCAGCATTTTTCAATATGCCACAACATTTCTCGCTGAGAATTCCAATTTTCTCGAAGTGAAGCCATGACGCTTCAACATCGATGCCATGACAACGCTCCGAATTTTAAAGGACTTCGCTCCGAGTAATCCTCGCAATTCTGGACTCCAGCGAGCCAGCGAACACATTATTGGTACTATTTTCCCTTTTCTTTAAAAATCTAAACTGTTTTTGACAATATTCTATCCGATTATCTCCTAAATGTTATCCACGCTCCGGATGTGCATAGTCATGGCCTCGTGCCTAAAATTTTATTGTGATAATTTTTAACTACTTTAATGAAGTTTCGATAAATGTTATTTTTGAGGAATTCTTGGTTTAAAAAATCTGTTTTTAGAAATTCGCAATTTTGAGAAATGTACCGCTGTTTTCGTAAGTCTAGTCAATTATTAATTTTTATAAATTTCTTTAAAAAAAAACAATTTAATGCATTATAACATGTAATACACAAACAAAAAATGCTGTGCTTAACCTTTGTTAATTTTCGATTAAATTTTAAATTTTTATGATTCGCAAATCACTCAACGCATCTCGATGTGCGACATTTTGACGTACTATTTGTACTTAAGCGTGACGCTTTTTGGACATATCTTTGATTTTATTTAACATCAAGCGTCAACCTCGATTGGAGAAACTTTTCTCTGTATCCAGCGCTTTATTTTACTGGAGACTAGGTTCTCCAATGATTTTAAACATTTTATTAGCGCTTTCTATTTTCGCGATTTTTCAAAAAATACCTTTATAAGTATCGCATTTTCTCGACAAAATTACTGTTTCGCGCCCTTTTTCGCAGGGACGTATTCCCATGTTCCATTGGTCGACGTTCGACGTCATTGCGAGAAGTGCGACACTTTGGGTTTTTGACAGCCGAGCCTAACCGATCAACGACTTCGTGCAGGACGCTCATCAGACTTCTTTTGCAACTCTCTTCACAAATTTTATCAGTGGTATTAGATACTCATTTTTCCTTGCTTTATGGCGAATATTTATTTCAAAAAATTATCGTTTTATTAGTGATTTTGGTAATTTTTCGCTTGTGTTGCGCTCTGAATGGTACAATGTCTTCGAACAACGAGAACGCAGCGCCCGTTCCCACATGCGACGTCGCGCGGGTTTTGCAGCGACTCTCTGACATCGAGGACAGGCGCATGGAGACCGTCTCTCTTAAAATTCCACCATTCTTCCGCGATGATCCGATTTCTTTTTTATTTTGGTGGAAACACCGTTCTGTAAAAGTCGAATCACATCTCAAGCAACTAAGGCTCAGCATCTCATTTCTAGTCTGGATCGCAACTTGATCCCTCACATTAAAGACATTGCCATCACGAAACCCCGCCCACCTAATGCCTATGATCTTATTAAAGCGCGTTTGACGCCGGGTTTCGCCATTTCAAAGGAGTCGCGTCTCCGCCAAATATTAAAGGGCGAAGTAATTTTTGAGGGCAAGCCCTCCCTATATTTATCGCGATTACGTGCCCTTAACGACGTTGGCTGCCTTGAAGCAGTGCTGAAAAGCGTTTTCCTTGAACACCTTCCTTTGCATGTTCGGACCATTTTGGCCACGTCAAAAGAGGAAGATCTTCAAGCTCTAGCCATTTTAACCCATAAAGTTTCCGAGGCTTCAGGCCCTACACCTATGCAGGTTGCGTCTGCTTCAGTCGAACCCCAGGTCAAGGCTTGTACTTGCGCAGCTGTTTCTTCTCCAGACAGTCTTACCTCAATGGTTAACGAACTTTTCAAACAATTGGCCGCTTTAACAAAACAGGTTGATGATAACAACCGGTACAGCCGTGGGCGACAACGTTCCCGGTCCGACTCAGCCGTAACTATCGCGCTAACTCGCGCAGCAGAAGTCCGGAAGGCCACTGCTATTATCACCAACGTTTCGGTGTCAGAGCGACCAAGTGCAGACAACCCTGTACGTGGAAACCAAGAAACCCTTCAGAAAAACCCTCGGAAAACTAATACGGCCTAATCGATTGGAGACGGTCGACTCTGACTCATCAAGTTCAAGACGTCTTCACGTTCAAGATGTAAATTCAGGTCTCGTTTTTCTCATCGACAACGGCTCAGACGTTTCTCTGCTTCCAGCAGATTCTGCTACGATAAACATTGACAAACCGGACGATTTTTTGCTATTCGACGCGAACGACACCAAGATTAAAACCTTTGCTAATAAACTCTTAAATATCAATTTTAATCTTCGTAGAGACATGTCTTGGGACTTCATCGTTGCAGCAGTCCCTAACTCTATTATAGGGGCGGACTTGCTCGCCCACTTCAAGCTAGTGCCCTATTTTCACTAATTCAGACTCGTCGATTTTATCACAGGTTTAAGCGTACGTGGTTTTTGGCAACAAGCTCCAGTCTTCAGACTGAGTCTCATTGACAAATCGGATCGTTATTTGAAAATATTAGCAGAATATCCCAAATTAACGTCAAATTCCCCAACCAGCGATACTCTTGTCGATGACGTTAAACATCACATTATCACCAGCGGGCCACCTCTCGCTCAGTGAGCCCGGCGATTGCCTCCCGATAAACTGACTGCAGCCAAACAAATCTTCTAGAAATTGATTACCGACGGTATATGTAGGCCTTTAAGTAGCCCTTGGGCATCGCCGATCCACTTAGTTAAGAAGAAAAATGGTGAATGGAGAGTCTGTGGCGAATTTCGTCAACTCAATTCTGTCACCGTCCCCGACAAATATCCAGTACCTCACGTTTTCGACTTTGCAACCATCCTTCATGGAAAAACTATTTTTTCCAACCTAGATTTACAACAGGCATACCATCAGATCCCCACAACGCCGGACGACATACCAAAGTCAGCGGTAATTACTCCGTTTGGCCTTGTCGAGTACCCTTATATGACGTATGGTTTGCGAAACGCGGGCCAGACGTTTCAACGTTATATCAACTGCGCACTCGGAGACCTCCTATTCGTATTCGCATATATCGACGATATTCTCATTGTATCTTCAAACGCCGAAGAGCATGCGAAGCATCTTTGTATCGTTTTCGATCGCTTAAAGCGTTTCTCTTTGCGAATCAACTTGTCTAAATGTGTACTCGGAAAGCCGGAGATTGAATTCCTGAGTTATCTAGTTAATAGTGATGGTTGTACTCCAACACACGAAAAGGTACGCGCGATCGTCGAATTTCCTAAGCCTAAAGCCGTGGTCGAATTACGCAGATTCTTGGGTATGGTCGATTATTACCGTCGAGCTCTTCCTCGCGCATCTGAGACACATGCTTCGCTAAACTTATATCTTCGCGATGCGCGTAAAAATGACAAACGCGAAATCCAGTGGAATCCAAAGTCAGAAGCCGCGTTTATACAGGTAAAAAAATACCTGATTAACGCGACTCTCTTAGCGCATCCATCCCACGATGCTCAGACCCGATTGGTGACCGACGCCTCTAACTACGGTATGGGCGCGTCCTTAGAACAATTGCTCGATGGTGATTGGAAACCATTAGCCTTTTTCTCACAAAAATTTTCGCTGCCGCAACGTATATACAGCGCTTAAGACCGCGAATTTACCGCGGTGTATGAAGCTGTTCGACACTTCCGATATTTCTTGGAAGGTCAGAACTTCACGATTGTTACGGATCATAAGCCGCTTGTACACATGTTCACACAGCGTTCTGAAAAGGCATCTGTTCACCAACAGAGACAGGTTTCGTATATATCACAACGACCGACATCGCGTATGTTCCTGGTCCCGAAAATCTCGTCGCGGACTTCCTATCACGAGTTGAGACGATCCGTCTTCCTACAGATTTCAGTCTGCTCGAATTGGCGCAAGCTCAGTCAAATGACGAGGAATTAAAGAGACTAACCACAGATCCAAATTGCCCTCTGCACTTCAGAAAAATTCAGTCGGGTTTCAACCATATCTCGCTTTATTGCAATCTTACGGGCGAAGCCTTATGTCCGTACATTCAGCAAGCACTCCGACGTCGTGTTTTCGACCTTTTCCACAGTCCGGATCATCCTGGCTTCAGGGTGACAGACAGGATTGTCGGAAAGCGCTACGTATGGCCCTCGATGCGTCGTGATCTTTCGACCTGGTGTAGAGCATGTTTAGCTTGCCAGCAGCCGAAAGTACACGTCACAATCATGTCATTCTATCCAACTTCACAGGTCTGCTTCCCGGAAGTGATAGAAAGTTCTGCCTCACTTTGATAGATCGCTTCTCTCGATGGCCAGAAGCAATTCCGCTGAAAGATATCGAAGCGACAACAGTATTTTTAGATCATTGAGTCGCGCGTTATGGTTCTCCCGAAACGTTGACTACCGATCAAGGAAGTCAGTTTGAATCTCGTTTCTTCGCCGCGCTACTACAGCTTATTGGCTGTCACAGAATTTATACCACAGCTTACCATCCCGCTTCTAGCGGCATAGTTGAGCGGTGGCATCGCACTCTAAAAGCCGCGATAATGTGTCATGCTAACAACAAATGGTCACATTCTCTTTCGACAGTCCTACTAGGACTCCGATCGAACGTTTTCGAGATCAGCGCGTCGCTTGCTGAATTCGTATTCCGCACCGTTTTACGCATTCCAGGAGAATTCGTTCTTCCGGAAGATTTTACACCAAACCCCCAAGTTTTTCTTGAGGAGTTCCGTGAACACATGCGTTCGATTAAACCGATCCCTGTCGAGCATAAACACAAGCGAAAAGTTTTTGTTTACAAAAATTTAGAATCTTGGTCACATGTATTCCTTCGAGATTTCGCCCGGAAGTCCCTTGAGCGACCTTACGCAGGTCCACATAAGGTCATTAAAAGAACTTCGGATAGCGTTTATGAAATTGACGTCAACGGTACGTCATGTCAAGTCTTAATCGAGAATATTAAACCGGCGTACTTCATTCACAACGACGTCAAACGATTGTATAACCGTACTAACTGTGTGGGTCAGGCGATCAATGTTGCTCCGCCTCTCAGGACTTATCCGCCTAAAAAGAAAGTATCTTTTAATGTGTAAAAAGTCTGCTCAAACACACTGTTTGTATATTGTACCATATGTTCAAATGTTTTTGCGAGACGATGTACTAGTCAAGACTGATTTTTCTCCTTTTCTTTGCGAAACATATTTATGTGTACATAATTTGTTTTCTCATCTCTTATAATAAGGTTAGCCATTACTTTTAGTCAACGATCACTATTTGACTAAAGACACACGTCGATTTTATATAAGCGCGCGCTTAACTTCGATTAGTTTAGTATGTAAATGTTTTTTTTTATATAAAGGCTAGCGACCGAACAATGTATTATAATTGCAACTGACAATCACAGAATATATAATCTCATCTGTGATATAAATATAAGAGTACAGGATTTATTATTAAGCTTATGTGTATCGATGATCCTAGTATTCTTTTTTTCTTGCTTAAAAAAAAGGGGGGGGAGTACTGTAGCGACTACAACGTGTATTCGTCAGGCGAGTTTCCTATCTATCGGAATAGTCTATGTTCACTTTCACCATACGAGTTTCCCTTCTATCCGAACTTTCTATGTTACGCGTTCGCCTCATGAGTTTCCTCTCTAGTGGAACACTCCCGGTTCTTCTCGCTGCGACATATCTCCCGCTCCGTCTCATTTGGTAGTCGGCCGCCATAGCCTAAACAGTACAACTTGACTCGATGTGACTTGCATCTGTAACCGTACCAAATAAATCTGTTGAGTGAAGTTCTGTGTCCATCATTGAACCTAACACGCTCATGCTTAGTGTAAGAGCACAAACCTTATGGAGTCAAATATTTAAGTTAGCCATGTGTCACCATAACCAAATGCCACATTCCTACATTCTTGTGACAGAAGTTCGGGAACTTTTGAGACACACCGTGTATGACTCTTATAAGGCTCTGATTAGTTTTTCCTATGATTATTAGGGCTTTTATTCGGAAAACTGGTAAAACTAACAGGGGCCGCGTTATTTTAGTTATGCAAAATTATTAGGGATCCTGAAATGGCATTCTGAGGAGGCCCCAACCAAGCGCCTATGTTAATTCACGACTATTATGCATTTTCCGTGGACCCCTTTGGCAGCATCTTCATGGGCCGAGCCCGTTTACCATAAAAGCGGACAAATTACGAGAGACCTTGTGTGGGCCACTTTAGGTCCCCATTTTCAATAGGGATTATTGGGGCAATTTTCACACGGGTATATTATAATCTACATTCAAATTAATTTCGGTTTACAAATAAATAATTTAAAATAAATCAATTATTATGCATAGTTCTGCTAATTATAACAGTATTAAACGAGTTAATTGTCTATATTGTAATTTTTAAAATTATTTGAAATAATTGGAAATATAATCCAGTATGTATCGAATATTACACCTAGAAGGAATTCTGTAGTCGAATTGCAAAAATATTGAATCGGCACACAGTGGGCAAAAAATGAGTGTTTAGGGACAAAATTCTGCTGTCAACTCAAACCTCAACTGATTTTTCTTAAAATACTCATCAAGGATCGCATTTTGACGTGTCACTGCCTAAATTTTAATAAAAACTTAGACCCACTCATATATATATGACCGTCCGCGAAGAAAGGGACCTTACGCGCCAAAAATCGATTTTTAGGTTTTTACACCAATCGATAGTTGTTGAG
>JBAGKK010040056.1:0-10565 GCA_037177015.1 Euceroptres primus | reverse complement strand
TCAAACCGATCGAGCAAAATCTTCCTCATCCCTGCCTTTTTCATCCTGCACGTTCTTATTCTTTATAATCTCTATTAATTAGGAAAATTATTTTCTTAAATTTTAATTTAAAGACAAAAGGAAGTGTTGTGTGAGTGCGTCCTTAACGCCATCTTAGCAGGATCCCGGTTGAGGAGGGGGGGGGGGGCGTCGAGGCAGTCGCGTGACACGAGCCGAGAGCTGAACACGCACACTCATGACTTCAGATCATGTTACTTCAGTTTATACCTTTGTGTCTCATTCTAAACCTTACCCGTTATAGAGCTTACAGAACATGGTGCTAAGTGTGACCGGTTGAGGAACAAAGTTTGAAATCAAGTATTGTCATGGATGGCGACGATCCTGTACCTAGTAAAGTTGAGGTTAGTACTTCGACAGTGCACCCTCCAAGTGAATTTGATTTTGAATTACCGGAACTGTGGAAACAATGGTTAAAAAGATTTGACAGATACCTGTCGGTCGCGTATCTAACGGGTAAAAGTGATAAAGAAAAAGTGGACACATTATGTTACGTGAAGGGAGAGAAGTCGGAAGAGATTCTCGCCCAAATTTTGCCAGAGGCCAATAGTTCTACGTCGTATGAAACAGTGAAAACAAAGTTTAACGAGTATTTCGCTCCGAAGAAAAATGTAGTGTTTGAGAGGTTTAAGTTTAACTCAAGGGCTCAGCAGATTGACGAAAAAATCCACTTGCTCATTACTTCTCTCTGTACATTGGCAGAGACATGTGAATTTGGCACTCTCAAAGAAGAGCTTATACGTAACCGTATTGTTATTGGGATTCGTGATAATAGAACCTCGGAACGCTTGCAATTAATATCAGATTTAACAATCACCAAAGCCATAGAAATAGCTCGTCAAGCAGAAGTACAGGCTTGTGAAGGAAAGAAAATTCGATAAAATCTGCCCACACAGCAACTCTATGTAAACAGAGTCGCTGAAAATAGACGGAACGGGAGTTCAAGTTCAAGGAAGAACAAAGAAGCAAGCAAGCATTGCGGTAGATGCGGCCTACCGCGACACACGAATTCGCAGGAATGCCCATACACTCGAGGTGTCGAAGGTGCAATGGCCGTGGGCACTCGGAAAGCGCTTGCAGATCAAAGTTCACATCCAGGAAACTCCACCGGGTCGAAGAAAGAGACGACAGCGACAGGGATGCGAAGGATTCGGCATTTCTACTAGCTGTTAGCAAAGGTAATTCTGATGATGAGTTTATTTTCGCGGCTCGCATGCGTTAATTGACCGCCGACCTTCGCTTTATAGTTGATTCGGGAGCCGATGTTACATGTATTCCTCGAAGCGTTGTGCCGGAATATTTTGAAAACAATATATGTAAGAGTAGTAAAGTAATTCGAGGCCCGGATGGAAAAAAATTGTCACTAGTAGGATATATTGTTGTAAATTTAGACTGGAAAAACAGAAGTGCTAAAGCGCGTATATATGTAATGAATAATTTCGAAAATTGTTTATTAGGAAAGCCAAAGATAAAAAAGTTTGATCTAATAAAAATCATTCAAAATTTAAGTTTGAAAACAAATCACAACGTAGAAGTAATTATTGAAAAGTTTTCAAAAGTTTTTGACGGTATAGGCCAATTTGAGACCTTTGAAAATTCAAGTTAAAGAAAATTCAGTTCCGTTTTTCCAGTCAGTTCCGAGAACTGTTGCTCTACCACTACTTGATAAAGTAAAAAAAGAGCTGGACCATCTAAAAAATTTAAATATCATAGTTTCAGTAGATTTTCCGACCGATTGGTGCAGTCCTATAGTAGTTGTACCAAAAAAGGATTCGGAGGGCGTTCGAATATGCGGCGATTATACGAAATTAAACAATAGTGTCAAGGGAGCTAATTTTCCTTTAACTAAGGTCGACGTAGCTCTGGCCAGTCTAAGGGGCAGTGAATATTTCTCGAAGGTAGATGCAAATGCGGGATTTTATCAAGTAAAACTTGACGCGGAGAGTCAAAAATTAACTACATTGATCACGCCTTTCGGTCGTTTCATGTTTACTCTTTTACCATTCGGCATCAATTGCGCACCTGATTATTTTTCACACTGGTTTTATGATTTGTTTCACGATTTGAAAAATGTCATTGTACAATGTAGACGATATTCTCGTACACACTGAAACGAAAGCGAACTTGTGAATTACGTCGGTAAATATATTCCAAAGAAATCTGAAATTTTAGACCCTCTAAATGCACTTTAAAGAGTAATGCGCATTTCACATGGACAGATGTACAGGAGCGCGCTTTTTTAAAGATAAAAGACATGATTACTTGCGCGTCTACCCTAGCTTATTATGATTACAATAAAAAAATAATTATTCAAGCTGACACATCAAGCTATGGCTTAGGCGCAGCCTTACTTCAAGAAGACAGTAAAAAAAATCGGGAAGTCGTAGCTTGCGCGTCAAAAACCTTGTCAAACACGGGAAAAAAATTCAGTCCAATCGAAAAAGAAGCTTTTGCTTTGTCTTACGCGTGTGCGAATGATGAGGTACAATTATGATATTAGTTACGTTCCAGGTAAACAGTTGGTTCTAGCCGATTGTCTGTCCAGGGCTCCTCTGCAAAATAACGTTTTTAGTGAAGATGAATTCCCAGAGGAAATCGAAAGTTATGTTGGGTTTGTTATTGATAACCTGCCAACGTCAAAAAGCACGTTAAGTTTAATCGAAAGCGAGCAGCAAAGTGATTACATCTGCAAAAATTTAATTCATTACTATCTACAGAGATGGCCAGCTAAAAGTAGTTTAAAAGAGGGTCTTCTGCCGTATTTTGCACTCAAAGATAGTATTTCTTATTCCGGGGGATATTTATTATACAACTCTAGATTGATCATTCCGCCTTCATTACAGATTGAAATGTTGAATAAAATACACAGTGGCCATCTAGGTGTAAATAAATGTAGAACTAGAGCGAGCCAATCAGTTTGGTGGATGGGCTTGAGTACCCAGTTAAAAAATCTTGTCGAGTACTACCCGAAATGTATTGAGCAGAGATCAAATCACAAAGAACCTTTTACTCAGGAAGATTTTCCATGTAGGCTTTAACAAAAAGTAGTCGTTGACCTATTTAAATGTGAGAAGTGGTATATAGTAATAACAGACTATTATAGCAGATTTTTTGAGATATACACCTTGAGTAATTTAACTCCGAAAGAAGTCATAGGAAAATGCCAAGAATCATTTGCCCGTTTCGGTATACCATAGATCGTAAGATCGGATTGCGGAAAACAGTTTGAGTCAGAGTTTAAAGAATTTTGAAATAAATACGACTTCTCACATATTCCGAGTTCTCCTAAGTATCAGCAGAGCAATGGCGCAGCCGAAACTGCAGTAAAAATAGCTAAAAATATTATTAAAAAATGTGAAAACACACACGAAGGATTACTTGCTTACAGATCGACTCCGCTTGAAAACGGTTATAGTCCAGCGGAGCTTATGTTCATTCCTAAAAATTTAGGAACTTTCAAAAACTATAAAGAGGTATTTAACTTTGAAACGGAAAAAAAAAACAATCAAATTTTTATAACAAGCGGCACCGATCTAGTAAGTTATCCAATTTAAAAATCGACGACAGGGTTTGGATCTTTGGATCTTCACGTGTACGGTAGTATTGTAAAACAACTTGATAATCCGAATTCGTATTTAATAAAATCGGGGAAAGGCAGCTTCGTAAAACGTAACAGATGGCATCTAGTTCCAGCGTCTTACCGTAAAAAAGCTGGAGAGAGTAGTAGTAGTAGTGATAATAGTTGCCCTTTTTCCGATTTGTCGGTTCAGTCGAATGATGGGGTTGTACACGATGATGTTATTCCGGGCAAAGTTGAACCTGTTGTAAAGGACAGTGCCAATAATGGCGATGATGGCGAGCGAAAGCCTTATCAAGAGAGGCCGAAGAGAAACTGCGGTCCACGCGCATTCTATGGCAACTATGTAACTCATTGAATATGTATCTTTTTAAATAAAAGGAAAAAGATGTTGTGTGAGTGCGTCCTTAGCGCCATCTCAGCAGTATCCCGGTCGGGGGGAGGGGGGCGAGGCAGTCGCGTGACACGAGCCGAGAGCTGAGCACGCACACACATGACTTCAGATCATGTTACTTTAGTTAATACCTTTGTGTCTCATTCTAAACCTTACCCGTTATAGAGCTTACAGAGCAGGAAGAGATATTAAAATGTGTCTTAAAAGGAATGAACCTAAGAAAACATTAAAAAGGAAGACATTGTAATTCAAAATTGATTATAAATCAATTTTTAAAAATTAGAGGGAAAGTGTAACGCTCCGCGTAGTTTCCGAAACGCTTGGTAGAGGCAGCACCTCTCAAAGGGTGAATTTGGCATTGAAAAGTCTAAAGGTAGATCCGCAATTCAAGACCGATTTACAATGGAATTGATCAAAGGCAGTTCTTTCTGGGGAATTTTGGTAGGGACCCTAAGGGTTGCGTATTTGCGTAAATTTACGTAACTTAAAAGTAGAATACAAATAATTTATTGACAAATAATGCTTAGGTAATAAAGAGATATTGTTTATAGAGAATGTAGGTAAAAACTGTGTGGAAAGGAAGTGTTAATCTTTAGAGGGCCGGAAAGCCAATATATTGGCTCACCCCTTGATCGAGACTTTGTCTATGATCAATCAATTATATATATAAGATACCTTTTGGGCCAATTTTCTGAGGTCGATTTTCCTCCCAAATTTCCGGCCCTCTAAAGGTTAAAGAAATAGAAATAATATTGTAAAAAGGATAGAGTTGAAGGGATGTTGTAAATGAATTGATTGTTATAAATAATTATGAACATTTGTAAATAGGAAAACTCTAGAGAGGGATGAAATGTAAGATAGGAATTGCAATCATTATGATTCAAAATAGGGGATGATAGGGTGCACCGGGTGAGGGGTTACCCCGTGGACGAGCCTAGATACAACACAGGAAAGACCTAGAAGGGTTACACGTGTGGGGAAGGTCTCTCTGGGCATGTGGCGATTTTGGTTGCAACGCAGTTAGGGAAATTCCAGACTGACCGCACGTGTCAGGCGTCACCTTGGTTGCGAGTAAGGCGTAGGGTATTGTGCAATAGGAACCTGGCTCGTCCTCTGGGTGACGACAGACCCGGGGCGGGGGGCATAAGGAAGTGCACAAAAGAATCTTCTGGAAGGGTGACTTATCTGGGTAAAACAGAGTTAAAGACAATGCTATGCTGCGCCGCAGAAGGTCCTAGAATGAAAGAGGGGCCTAATAGTGGGGATTAAAATTTGGAGTAGGAACGAGTACATAAAAAGCGTAGCTTAAGGAGCCGCGGGCAGAACTAATTTTGTCACGGACAGAACTAATTGTCATTTGATTAATAATTATAATTGCCATTTGTTAATAATTTATGTTTGCGAAAAAGGTCAAGGATATAAGTTCAGGTTTTCAATTTCAAAAATAGTTTTCAATTACAAATCAAGATAAAAGAAACTTTTATCAAACGTTATTTGGAATAAAACGGACATCTTAATTTTATTCAAATCAAAAAGGGTGTAATAATTTCATTTCCTCACAACAAGGTAGTTTTTCAAAACTTTGAAACAGAGGAATCCACGTTCCTGAGTTGGAGTTTTAAACTTTCCGCGACCAGAGTCAACGCCCGCTCCAGCCTGATGGCTTCACAGCCTGTCACCACGGCCTTAGTCTCCCACATCAGCCGGTCGTAATGTCCGATGGAACAAAATCGACAACTCGCGGTTCTACCTACGACCGCGAAACCGTGTAATCACGTTAGCCCGTGAACCTACGCACGATTAGGATCATATTTTTTTCTTGAATAAAAAGTAAAATATTTGTATTATAAACTGTTTGAGAATCGTGAAAGCAGAAGTTGTGATTTATTTTGGGAACTGAGAACAGTGAATTTTCGAATTTTACCGGCCATCAAAAAGAGGATCCTGAGCACTTCGCTTTAGGAAAGGCCAAAAACGGACAACGAGTATAACAGATAGACGCCAGCGCTGCCATCTAGCGTAGTGATAAAACCCTAAGATAAGATAATAGTAGATGATCGCTCAGATGTGTAGATTATCTGTAGAAAATGAACTTTAAAATTAAATTGAATGAAAAAACCAAGAGGAAAGCAAATAAAAATACATGGATAATTATTATTAATAATTACTCATGTATTTCCACTTGCTTTCCACTTGGTTTCTTCATAAAAGCAAAGATATTATAACAAATGCCAACAAAGCACACGATAGAGTAAGGGAGTCAGATGAAACTCAGAGTCAGTGGGGTGAGATGTAAGGGCGGAGACAGTGCGTCATCTAGCCAGGACCAGACTATGCTTTTTCAAGGCTGCCTATACTAGAGACCACCACCTGGTCTCCGAAGGGATTCAGGTTAAAAAAATTAGACTTCTGAATTTGAGTGGAAAGACGCGTTTTTTCCGAAAAAAGGGAAATCTCGTCCGATATCCCAGATGAGAAATGTGAAAATTAACACGGGCACGAGCATGAGAGTGAAAGCATAGGTGGCCCCTAAATTAGGATATTTTGACTATTACTTGAGGGGCCAACTTCAAATTGTCTTTAAGTCTTCAGTTGTAAGCACGTAACTATGCTTTCTTTCCGCGAATTAAAAAAGTGAATAAGAAATAAATATGATATTTATTTACGTAGAAGTGTAATTGCTTTGAAGATATTTACATGCAACTACCAGCGTTTTGCCGCCTGGAGATCCACCTATTTAACATGTTAGGGACTCTTGCAGGAAATTTGAGCAGGTAAAAAGTCTTTATTTTAATGTTCAATGATTACTCTAATGATTAGAGAACCAAGAATTGAAACAAAAATAATAAAATAAATTATGGTAACAAAATAAAATAAATAAACATACACTGAAGCTCCGGTTTAGTGCGGGTTTCGGGGGTTGCCTGAATGGCCTTCGAATCAAATTGAAGCTCTCTCAGCGTAAACAAGTCAGGGCCGTATGAACTATTTCTGTTTGATTTTTGTCACGAGTGAAAAATATTTTTTAAATATAACTTTAATTTAACGTTTACTTTCCTGTTAAGTTTTATTTAGTTATTATTTATGAATTATTATACATAACGCATAACCAAAACACTGAAAACGAACTGATGCGAACCGACGGAATTCTACTGCGCCACTACTGCGCACTTTCTTGCTACGGTACTTGCGCAACTCCGCTGAACTCCGAGCTCAGCTTTCACGTCCCTTTGGACCCCTCACCCATGAAAAAAATTCCTGGAAGAATTATATCGGTGCTAACGAAACCGGGGCTCGAGTGTAATAAAATAAATAAATATTCCAACTGCCTAATCCAACAACTATATTCAGGCTGCTTTTTCACACATTAAAATTTCGGAATAAAAGAATGATCTAAACAGTGACAAGTCCAATCCTGTTGAATTCCTTTCTTGCTTAAATTTCTTTGTATATTCTAAATCAATTTTCACAAAAAAAGAATTTGAGAAAAGTGGATTGATTTTTGAGGGACAAAAAACAATTTTTCTGTGTTGGGAGAATTATTAATTTGAAATGAAAAAAATTCTGGTAATAAACAAAGTCGATTCGAGTTTTACTTATACATGAACAACATAAGGTGCCTTACAAAATTTCGAGGTTGGGAAAACTATTCATATATAAGTGAAACTCGAATCGACTTTATTTACTACCAGAATTTTTTCCTTTTCAAACTAATTTTCCCAACACAGAAAAATTGTTTTTTGTCCCTCAAAAATCAATCCACTTTTCTCAAATTTATTTATTTTATTTGTGAAAATTGATTTGGGGTATACAAAGAAAATTAAGCAAGAAAGGAATTCGACAAAATCGGACTTGTAACTGTTAAGATCATTCTTTTATTCCAAAATTTTAATATGTGAAAAGGCAGCCTGAATATAAACAGTTGGAATATTTATTTTATTATATATTTATTTATTTTATTTTATTACCATAATTTATTTCCTTATTTTTGTTTCAATTCTTGGTTCCCTGATCATCAGAATAAACTAATTAACATTAAAATAAAAAGACTTTTTATCTGCTCAAATTTCCTGCACTAGTCGATAACATGTTAAATAGGTGGATCTCCAGGCGGCAAAACGCTGATAGCAAGCGAGTCAAGAGGCATCACCTACTGATAATTATATTTATTATAGTTGCGTCAAAGTTGCGTATAAAAATATCTTCAAAGTAATTATACTTCTACGTAAATAAAAATCACTTTTTGATATTTATTTCTTATTCACATTTTTAATTCGCGGAAAGAGAGCATAGCTACGTGCTTACAACTTCTGCCGCGAGATATCCGCATCTTACAGCTCCAAGATGCACAACAGCTGCAAGTCCTTCGCTCTTTCTCGCATCTATGCTTTCACTCTCATGCTCGTGCCCTTGTTAATTTGCACATTTATCATCTCGGATATCGGACGAGATTTCCCTTTTTTCGGAAAAAACGCGTCTTTCCATCTCCTCTGCAATCTCAAAGTTCCTTCGGAACTTCACTCAAATTCAGAAGACTAATTTTTTAACCTAAATCCCTTCGGCGTAACAGCAGTTGGAAATTATGGCATTTGCACAATTTTCGCCATTTTTTAGTGGCATGGGCTCAACATCCTTAAACAGGATTGGAGACAATCCGCCTTTGTCTCCTTATCTTGCGGTCCGTTCGCCCGGATTGGAGATTCTCGCCTTATTCCCTTCCTTTCCCTTAAATCCTACCGCATTTGTTATGATCCCCCCCCTCCCCCGCCCGCATGTGTGTCGGTTATAACCCAATAAACTGGCATATCAATTTGAATAATAATTCAATTTAAAATATTTTAAAAATACAGAATAACTTTATTAAAGTTATTCTCCGAGCTACCTCCATCATTTCATAACTCCCCCCGAAATGGTGACATGGTGGAAGTCCGACTGTATTAGAGGGATTTTACTGAATCGGTGATTTTCAATTTCGGTAAAATTATAAATTATCGAGAATTTTCTAGTGTCGGCAATTTTCCAGTGTCGAGAATTTTCTTTGTCGGGATTTTTCTGTCGCCCCCCCACCCCAAAAAAACTATACAAGAAAGAAACAAAACAAACTTTCAAAAGTTAATGTAAAATTTTGAATCGATTTTAGAAATGGTAGTGCATTTTTTTAATTTCTTTTTTTTTTTGTATTTTCTTGTGATAGCATGAAGAAACTTTCCAGTACTGTGCTAATTAAATTCTATTAGTTTTTTCGGTCCACCATAATGTATAAATGAAATGTCAGTACAAGTACTCAAATTAAATTAGTAATTGTCATTCAGTTACACTTATTTGTTGACATGTGATTCAATTACAGTTTACTGCTGAGCTTTGGTAATTTGCAAAAATAAGAACAAGACACCTTGTAAAATTTTAAAATACTCGAGAAAAATAAAAATTTATTTACACTCATCGTTGAATTATGGGCCGGGCTCGGGGGTAGACGGTCCTCAATTCAATGCTATTAAAATCCAGTTTGAACTGGATTTAAAGCGACGAGCGAGCAGTCTTATGTCAACATTCAGGACCGCGTATATAATCTCTGAACGTACAAAAGTAAATGCGCAGAGAGTCGTGATGTAAACAACTTCTGGCGGCCCTGACTGTTCGAGCGATGTAGGCTGGTCAAGGGACGCTCGGGGGGGGGGGGGCAGAATCAGTGAAGCGTGAACGACCATGAATCCGGCCGGTAATACAGTGGCCCATAATTCAACGATGAGTGTATATTATATTAAAATTAACAAAATGTTGTAAATAATTTTTGAGAATCCATCCATTTGAATTTTCGTCTCTTATAAAATATACTAAAATTTTGCTAAAACAAAGTGAATCTTTTCTAAAATCATTGATAGAGAAATTAAAGTACTTCAATTATTAAAGAAAATTCGTTTTTAGATAAATATGACGCATACAGCCAACTTGAACATCAAAATCATTTCCCGAATACAAGAAACGTTACACATTGTGTAACATGAAAACGGTATAATAATTGAGCTGCCGGATCGAAGAAGGGCACATAAAATTATTTCGATCAGACTGGGAAGGCCCCTGGAGGCTTTCAAAAATATTTTCAAATTTTAATTTTTGAAGGCTATATCTAGATGTGAAATTTCATTGCGCATATTTTTTCCTCTAAACAAAAAGTTCTAGCTTTTTTATTTTTCTAATTAAAGCCAAAAAACTGACTTTTTTGGCAAAATCGATTTTAATTCGTTTTTCACTTTAACTCGTGCTCTGTCAGTCAGTTTTTTGAATTTTTAAATAAAATTTTCAGGAAATGCGCTTCGGAATGTCCTTCGACTGATAAAGCAAGAGGAATTTAAAAATTTATTTAAACAAAATTTTTATTCATCTTTTGCTGATGCTCGGCGCATATCGAACTTCTCTCAGTGTTTCGTTTATCGAGAGAATTTTGAGCAACAAAAAACTTCTATAAGTTGTAGGGCTTGAAATAAATAATTAAACAAATTATATACGGTTTAAGAATGGATCTTTATTCAATGATCT
>JBAGKK010040045.1:0-10566 GCA_037177015.1 Euceroptres primus | reverse complement strand
TTGTTTTGTTATACCCATAAATTTTGCGGTCAAACTCATGTTATAAAATTGATAGCTTTGGTCGTTAATGGGTTAATTGACGGTGGGAGAATGATATTCGTGAGGATGGTAGGGGGAACCGACCGCTGGATTCCTGTGTACATGTATAGGCGTGCATAATTAATATGTATGTATAATGTATCCACATATACATGGCGATATGCTTCTTATGCAATTTTTTAGAAGTGAATTTATAAATCAAATGAAACTAACTAACGTATTATTTTCCCATTAGGAAAATAATTAGTTTAGATGGACTTTCGAAAATATTTTACCCTTAACATTTGGTCCTTGGTAAAATCATTAGGTCGCATTGTTCGCTTTTAAAATTAATTATTATTTTATATTTAATTCTTAGAAATTGTTGCAAACAGATGACTCTGGAATGCATCGCGATTGCATGGAGGCGCTAGAGCCAATACAAATGGGGTTGACTGAATCAGTATCTCAATTTCCTTATGACAAGGGCACTAGGTTAAATGAAAAAGGAATTTATAAAATAGTACGAACGTAATAATTTTCTCTGTAAAAGGAAGGTTTTGTAGGGGTGCCAAATTAAATTATAAAATAAATTGTTGTTTAGAATCACCCTAATATTTATGCTCATGAACTATGAACTTTCTGACATTTTGTTTGTATTAATGTTTGGGGATCATTAATGCAAACTCGAATTTCGCGTTGTGGCATTTTTGAAATGATCAGAACGCGTTGCGGTCGTTTTTTTCGCTCAGTGGCCGTTTTCGGCCATGGAGCTTAAGGGGCGCAACCTAAGTAAAATAAAAAAAAATTGATTTTTGTTATTGCATAAAACAATGCGATAACATCTTAAAAACATAATTATAAAAGTTCCAGATCGAAATGTGATGATATAACGGTCCTACAGCTACATATCTACCTGCGCATCAAAAGCAGATAAACGACCGAGCGTTTACTTTAAAAGTAAAATGGAAAAAAATCGATTTTTTTTATTGCATAAATCAATGCGATAACATCTTAAAAACATAATTATAAAAGTCCCAGATCGAAATTCTATAATATAACGGCCCTACAGCTACATATCTACCCGCGCGTCAAAAGCAGATAAACGGCCGAGCGTTTAAGTGCGTTTTTCTCAAAACTACTTTTTTCAAATTGGCGAGAAGCATAACTCAAAAAATATTTGATCGATCGATTTGCGGTCAACGGCTGCATTTTCGAAATTGAATTCCCCAGAGAGTGAACGTACTAGATCACTAATTTGCATTATTTAAACAATATTTATTGCATAATTACGGTACAATTTTTACGTAAAAATAGCACTTTTTGCTGCATAGGCTGTAATTTTATAGATTTTGAATTTTTTGCCAGATGTAGGTACAGTTCCTTTCTACACTCATTAGCAAGAGAAATATCTTTTTGAATTTTTGTTCTAGGACAATTTTACCGACTGTTAGACGTCCCGCCGATTTGTGGATTAAAAAAAGAGGCATTGGACAGCGCCCTCTATTTAGCATGAAAAATACGACAAAACTTTATAAAAAAATTTTTTCTGTAATTTTAAATGTATATTCACATGTGTAAAATTTCAAATAATTTCACGGAGCCAGTTTTTAAAAATAAATTCTTGAAAAAAAGCCTTATTTTTAGCGTTTTATTTGGATTGTCCCCCTTAAAATATGTGACCGACTCCGAAGAAAGGGGTCTAGGGTCTAATAGGCATAAGACCTATTTTATGCCTATTTTATATGCCCCTTTAGGCCTTCTGCCTATTGGGCACTAGATCCCTTTCTTACATATACATTACTATGACTTATTTTCTTTTAAATTGATACAGAGATTATATGGACTTTTATGCATATGAGCAAATCTCTGGAAACCTTCAACTTTTAGGATTAGAAAGGCCGTAGCCGGGTAAGTATGGTTTAACTGCCCACGCTTGGATTTGGTTCACATTTAGGAGGTAAGTTTCTACCATTATAAGACTAATTTACCCCAAGTTCCAACTTGAAACAAAATTTGTTACAAAAATTATAAACAAATTTTGAAAAATAAAAAATCCGTTTTTCTCAAAATTGGCTAAACCAATTTAGATGGCTCAAATATATGTTTTACAGGGTATTAAGGCAATTACAAAAAAAATTGGTACTTAATTCCTTTAATGAAAAGGGGGTAAAAACAATTATTGTAATTTTGTAAAAATGTTTTTCAATGAAGTTTTTGTCGGAACATCACTATTTTTTTCTGTAATATACTCATATCCAAGGTAACAATATATATTTTTTAGGACAAGATCAAAGTTATACTTCATCGTTAAAAAAATAAATAAATTTTTGCGCCTAATCTGTATGTAATTCCATAAGAATGGGGGGCCAACTTAATTTTTAGCTTATGACTCAATAAAATATGTAAGATTTGAACAATAGACCTTCCTCTAATATGCAATATACTTAATCTCCGTCACTGCGTTCCTCTATCACGGGATTCATATTGTTTTGTGTAAACAATTTACTGAGAATTTCAGTAGTTCTTACAATTTTCGACAAGTATCTCACATGTGATAAGTAATAAATCATGGCTGCTATATGGGAGCAGCAGCCAACTGTTCTTCGACCATGGGCACATTCACAAGCATACCTTTTAATTTCTGCAACACCGCATTGTTTGGTCTATAATCAATTAAACATCTATATAATTTCCGACTAATGTGTCTTGCCTGTAACTGTACCTTTAGAATATTTTTCTGCTCTTTCACAAACTGTAAATTGATAGAACTATTATCGTTCATCATTTCGAATAAGTACGAAACTGCTTGTGAGTGTTGATAGGAACCCGTAAATAAGATTTTTAGGTCTTTTTCCGTCATCTCAGGAAAGTCAAGAATGTCGTTACATGAAACCCTTTGAAAGATAAGCTTTTTACGAAACCAGCCGTTCTCCTTAGCTTCATTAGCTAAAGTATTTTCGATATCAAATTGATGTTTCATTCTCGTTACAATTTCTTCTAAAAGCTGTACATCTGATTGCAATGCCTTTCCAAATTGATTGTGCAGAAATTCTACAATTTTAAAATTTAACCTAACCTTCCGAAGCAATTTGTTATCAATTACATAATCTAGGAATTGATATCTTTGTTTAATTATTCCATGGTCAGACTTCACTGCCCAGCGCCTTTTTGTGACGAAACGGGATTGGTTTGATTCTTTAGTTTTAACAGATTTCGCTTCTCTTTAACTCCGGCATCAGTACGGTAAAGCCCTTTGACTCCAGTACGCTTTTACATCTCGAAAACCACGATCAAGGAAAAATTTGTCGTCTCCCTTCATTAATTGACACAAACCATGTGGATTTTCAATAAGATTTTTTATAATTTCAGCGTCATTCTGGTTCGCATAAAATGGTCCTGCCATGCCTAGAACTCGTCTAGTGAAAGGCTTGCATAATGGAACCATTTTCTGTCCCGAGTAAAACTTTCGCTGGTACTCATTATTACTGCTTTTCGAATGGCGAGCATATGTACCGTCACAAATTAACATTAGCTCGTCATCAGAATTGAATAACATTTTAGAGACCTCAGTAGTGTGAAAATCAATTAGGTCACGTCTAGAGAGAGCGTTCAATCCAAATCGTGAGGGTGAGACATCTTTTTCAAAAAAATTCATGATAGATGCGAAATTATCTGAAACAAGCTGCTCTCGTTCTAATTGCAAAATTACAGTAACGATTTTGTTGGAGAGTCCTGATTTTAATTTTAATAGAAACACCACAAGAGCGTGTGTTACATCGCGGATCTGATTGTTTCGCATTGACGTTAGCATCTCACGCAATTCGATAATATTTTCCCATGTCAAACCTGCGAAAATATGTATTTTTTCTTCAAATAAATAAAAATCACCAACTTTGTCGAAAATCGTGGTATCACATTCAATACTTAAACCTTCAAGTAATTTCGATAACTCCAAATCTTTTACCTTTGCGAAATTTGAATATACATGTAAACGACTTAATTCTTCGCCAAAAAACCGACTTGTTATTAAATGTGTTCGACAACAACGGTTACCTTCCGGAATATAAATCCTTTTTTTTAGCTCAGGATTGTACGCGCGCCTGTTTAAGAATTACTGTTAAATCTTGTGTCTCGTGACAAACACAATATTTGTGAGTTGCAACAGTCCTTTGAATTTGAATGCGAATATGCTTGACATCTTCGTTAACCATAGAATCACCTAACTTCGGACACTGCCCCAAACTTCGGACATCCATTTTTCTTTGTTTCTAAATAATTGCATAGCATAAAAGGGACATAAATTAAAAGCCCAAAGCTTGCTATGATGTGAGAAGTTAGTTTTGTATTTAAAAATTAGTATAAACCCAAGAATAATAGGTGTCCGAAGTTAGGTGACTCAATGGTACTTCAAATTTTATGGGTGCCTCGAATTCTAGATCTTTGTCACTTGATTGCGAAGAATCATCGCTTTGAGAAACTGTTCCTTCTTTATCAAGAAATCGACTACCATCATTCAGTTTTCTGTTTTTGCAAACAATAATGCGACAGGGCCAACATAAAACATCATTGAGGGCGATGCTTTTTCCAAAGCAAAGAGAAAAAGCATTTGCTTCATCTGCAGATTCTTCATCTACGCCTATTTACAAGTTTAGTAAACCTGCTGCAAGCAGCGCATCTTTGATTTATCGAACTTTTTGATGACATTCCTAATGAGATAAATATGGTCGTGTTTTTCATGGCTGTTGAGCGGACCTTCAGTATTGCTTTTCAAGATCATAGATCTTGCCGTCAAAAATTATGAGGTCATAGATAAATAATGGCCATTACATAGCTATGAGCTGAAAAGCGATACTTCTGGCCCGCCCCACAAGCATAAAAAACAGCCATATTCATGCGTGTGTTATATAAAACACTTTTTTTCTGCCAAAACGGCATAACATTTTTTATCCAGGAACTTTGCCGGGAAAATTTCATTGCCCGCCGTCACCACGTGAAGGTGCCCTGGATGCAGACAGATAGAACAGTCTAAGTAAGAAACTTCATTCATGTGTATGAAAACGTTACATGATAATAATAATAAGGAGAAACAAAATAACACAAACATCATAAGTGCACGCCACATTGCGAGTCATTAAGTCTGCCACATTGATCTGTGGTAATGCTGCGCTTACATGAATCCAAATTCGCCGGACGGACGGTCGGCGACTGATGGTTTTTAAGAAACGCTCAAATGGTTCAAAACCTCTTAATTCGAATATGTACCCACTTATAGCACACAGCCAACCAATTCTGAAATTTTCCAATGCGTGATACTTGTCGAAAATCGTAAGACCTGCTGAAATTCTCAGTAAATTGTTTACACAAAATAAAATGAATCCCATGATAGAGGAACACAGTGACGAAGATTAAGTGTGTTGCATATTAGAGTAAGGTCTATTAATCAAATCATACTTATTTTATTGAGACATAAGCTAAAAATTAAATTGGCCTCCCATTCTCATGGAATTACATACATATTAGGGGCCAGAATTTATTCATTATTTTTTTTTAACCATGAAGTATACCTTTGATCTTGCCCTAAAAAATATATGTTGTTACCTTGGATATGAGTATATTACAGAAAAAAATGGAGGTGTTCCAACAAAAACTTTAGTGAAAAAAAATTGTTACAAAATTACAATAATTTTTTTTTACCCTCTTCTCATTAAAGAAATTGAGTGCCAATTTCTTTTGTAATGGCCTTAATACCATGTAAAAATTATATTTGAGCCATCTAAATCAGTTCATTCAATTTTGAGAAAAACGAATTTTTTTAATTTCCAAAATTTGTTTATAACTTTTGTAAAAATTTTTTTTTAGCTTGGCACTTGGGTTTAATTCGTCTTATAATGATAGAAACTTACCTCTTAAATATGAATCAAATCCAAGCGGGGGCAGTTCAACCATACTTCTTCGGCTACGGCCTTTAGAAAATAACAGTACGTTGTGATACAAGTGCAAAAAGGCGGACACCTTTGATGAAGGTTGTGAAGTTGGCTGAATGAGCCGGAAGCAAGTATCACAGGCACACGATCCAATACGAGCTGCAGGCGAGTGTTGTCAACTTCACAGGCTTCGTCGATTTCCGCCTTTTTTCAACCGTGTCACATTAAACTTTTTGCAACAAATGCACTAAAGTCCGCGTTTTTGTCCATGGAAAGTAACTGAGCACAACTAGAAAATGGCTGACCGTAATTTTCACTCATTGTCAAATACGACTAAATTTTCTCCCCCCAGGCGGCGCATTGGTAGGGCTCCATAGATAACTAAAGTGTTAAAAAAAGCGTGCGAAAAGTCCGTAGCATGTGAAAAAGTATGCGAAAATAGTTGCGCATGCGCAGAATTTGTTTTCCGTATACCTAACCAAAAAGCGCCACTTCTCGTATACTTTTCATGGACAAAAACACGGATTTTTTGTGCATGTGTTATCAAAAATATTTAAGCACATCAATGAGAATTTTTTTATGAGTCTCAGAAACTATTGCTAGTCACATTATATAGGCGTACAATCAATCTTTTATGGTACTAGCTATTTTTAATTAGTTTTAGGAACGATAGGGTTATGTGTTTAAGAGATTGCAGAAGGCTTATAAAAATTATTTTAATGAACACAATAAAAATAATTGTAGTATTCTAATGTTATATTCTAAGGTTTACATTACTTGTGGGAAAAATTTACCTTTATTTTTATAAGCAGCACGTCTTCTGAACGAGGTTATTGTTTATTCCAAAATGTCAAACTGCTGATTTCTTTTAACATATTGCGATAAAAACCCAACTTCAGACCTCGAAATAAATTTAATTTTTCGGTCGTGACAAAAGGACATGATACACTTTTTAAAAAAAGAACTATTATTAACTGTAACCACGAAACGGTTAAAAATTTTACACTGAAAATGTGCTGTAAATTATTATTTTTTTAAATAAGTTTTTATGATGTGCTCAGACGTTTAGTCGTGACAGTAATTTTTGTTCCCGTGAAATTTGGTACTTATTTATATTTATGATTTGAATCAGACCTTCAGCACATCCAATTACAATGGACTATATTATTGATATGGCTTTAGATTTCATAATATGCAAAAGAAAACCGTCTACCATTTAGTACTTTCAAAAAATATTGAAAAGTGTTCAGTTAAGCGGTCGTGACAAGTATTTTAGTTACATATTTAAAGGCGGTGTATTTCGTTTCATACGAAACGTACTGGTCATTTCTGCTTTTAGAAATGTTTTACGATAAGAATTTAGCTACATTTTTATTGCACTATGTTTTTCCGTAATAATTTTTTTAGGCTAGAATAATGAAGTTGTGACAGGTTACTTTTTCATGGAATCAAACTTTTAAAAAAGATTTAAATTCAAGATGTAGACTAAATAAACTGATCATTGTCAAAATTAATTAGTTTAGAATACCCTAAACACAAAATATACATCATTTGACTTCAATAAAAGCCATATAACTAAGTTATTTTATTTTAAATGTGAGAACTGTAAAAGTTAAAGGTTCTAGAAATCTGGTCATATGGTGGAGCCCACGACATCTGATCACGGCAATTTTCATGTCGGAATGGGATTTGGCTCCAATTCAGAATATACACTCAACTCCCGATTTAAGCTGGGTTTCGGGCATTGCCGGGCTAAATCGGGGCTGTACTTGAACGTCTCTGAACACAAACAGTCAGGGTAGTACAGTCAGAATAATATGAATTATGTAACTGGATTATGTATGCATGTAAATTTTTTTACCATAAAGGATGTTATGGGACAAACAAAGTCTGTGGACAAATTAATTTCCAGACCACAATTTTCATCCGATTTGAACTTTTTTTTAAATGAAAGTTATTAAAATTCTACATACATCGTTCATAGTTGATTTTTTAAAAACATTTTTAGTACTTTTTTATTTAATAAATAAAATGTCAAGCAAAAATTTGTTGATTCTTGAACGTTTTCTATAAAATATTCAGATTCATTCCAAAATATCTAGAATCAATTAAACAACTATCCAGAAATATTTTCCAGTAGGACTGTCGAAGATTAAAAAATGGAATTTGTTTTAAGCCTGTAGGGTTGCAATGACACGCGATCGAAGCGTACCCTTATCAGCCACTATTGGCACTCTTGGGTAGCAATATTTTGACACATGAGACAATTTTAATGGGGGAAAAGAACTTTTTATTTTTATGCGGACTAATATAATAATATTAGAATTTTCAAATTAAAAATTAATTATATTGGTTCCAGTAATTTGTATATACTAGCCTCTTACCCCCTTCTACATGAAACAAATGAGATGGGGTGAAAAGCTAATACTTATTAGAGATAAGGCATACCTGAATCTTACTGTACTTTTGCGAAATATATTTACTAGAGAAGCATATATACATTATGCATCCGTAATTATTGTTATTTTTATTAAATTTTGAGATTTGTATTTAGTCATGAAACTACACTTAAATCCAAATGACTTTTAAGTCACTTTACTTATTAATTTGAAACCTGCCAACTAAATAATACATATATCGCCCATTTCACTTAAACCAAAAATTAAAAGTTATTTTGCAAAACACAGTCGAAAAGTTATCAAATCACAAACCAATGTCTACAACAATAAATTTTACAACAAAATAAACATAAAATGAATGTAATAAATATATATTTTAATTTATCATACGATAAATACATTTTTACGTACAAAATCGTTTTATGGCTTGAACTCGTCGTTTTTTCTTTTCATTTCCCACTTTTTATTCAGAAAACAACAAAACACTAATTCAGGACTGTTTAATTAATTATTTTGACATTCTAAAACGCAATAATATCTTTTATCCATTACAAAACTAAAATTTAATATTGTTCACTTTTAAATTGCTACCCAAAAGTGTAAAATACTGCCGCGAGAGCTGCACCACTGTCACCACCCTACAGGCGTATAAACAAATAAGTGAAAGAAAATGATTTCATGGGGATAAGCAGTGTTTAGTCATTTTATTACAATAAAATTTTAACAATTTATAGGAAAAAAGATTTTCTGAGTTTGATTAATGAAAATTAATAAATAATTTGTTATTTAGTAAACAAATTATATTAATTTGATAAATAATTAATCGTTTCAGTTATTTGTGATGAAATAAATACCGTTGTTTTTACGGAATCGTCCATAAATTACTCTATAATTACACAGTTACACAATTACACAATAATTGAAATTTCAATTAATGACCGTTTGTTGTATCTGAACGCCGAACGGCGAAAAATGGTTAAATAGTGCACTTATTAACTAAGCTGATATAAACATTTATGAGTTTATTTATCAGTTAACTAAAAGTATTAGCAAGGAGTCATTGCTAAGTAATTGGCAACAAGCAAAATTCCAACAAGAAAAACGGATTTTTTAGTTTTTGAACACATAAGAAGAGAAATATTTCTTTAAAAAATTGTTAATAACAATAATAATTGTTATTCTGATACCGGTCAATTCCTCGATCCATGAACTGGGACAGGGAACTGAGGTGTGCTGGAGGCCTGGTCTTCTTCCGCTACGGTGTGACCTGGTGGGAGATTTGTTCGCTTCCGAGCGCCGCTAGGTAAAGTGGACGCTGGGGAGGGCACGTTTACATGAGGATGATGAAAGGAAGTAAAAAAGTCGGTTTTGTACCATGTACTCCTTTTTTATTGGATCAAAAAAAATGCTTGGCTATGAGGCTCAGCAGAATGCCGAGTCCCGTCGTAGTAACGAGCGTCAAGCGAGAGAGTGGGGTTAGCTCTCACCGGTTTTGGCAGAGTTCGAGGCGGTGTGCTGGTCGATGGCTCGACTAGGGAGAGATTGATTTACACTGCGCTGTGTAGCGACTTATATGCCACAGAATCGCGCGCTCGCTTGCTGATGGACTCGAATGTCTGCAGTCTAGTGGAATACAGAGGTACTTTGGAGGTATCGATCGCCCGTGTCGCGGCGCGTACAACGGGTGACTCGTAAACACATGTCAATTAAATATTTCGCGTAAGCAAAAAAGAAGATTTAAATGATCGGACATTTATGCTTGTATCAATTCGTTGTTCAAGAGTTCTACCAAAGGTTGAAGAATAGTTGTTTACAGTTGATTATGTTGAAAAAGGAAGTCCATATGTCAAAAAATAGCCAAATAGCGCATTTGTTAATTAACTTTGTTTAAACAATTATCAATTATTACCGGATGATAAAATATATAAACTGTGTGTAATTATAGAGTAATTTATGTCGATTCCGTAAAAGCCATGGTATTTATTTCATCACAAATAACTGAAACGATTAATTACACAGCACACAAAACAAAAGTCTGGTACTTTTGTCGAGACACATGTATTCCTATGTATGGTATTTCGAGACGCTGAATTCGAATCTGAGGTCAAAATAGCACTTTTCACGATTGGTTTTCGACATAACCTAAAAAAATCGTATTTTTGAGTATATGATGGTGAAACATGGTTTTATTATAGATTTCAAGCTGCTGAATTCATATATAG
>JBAGKK010040034.1:0-10566 GCA_037177015.1 Euceroptres primus | reverse complement strand
TTTCCTTCTAACCCCCATAACTCCCATAAAAATCATTTCTGGGAGATAATACTCCAGAGTATTTCACTACCGATTGACGCCATCTTATGATGAAAATATGGACCTGATCGGGCCGGGGACAGCACACACATGCTTATCCTGCTATGCCCTTTACCTTTAACTACCAATCGATCTGTCATTTTCAACAAATGTCACGTTTTCATTTCCAGTCAAAGAGCACAACTGTCAAAGCAGACACCATGAAAAATGCGACGTTGCCGCGTCTACGCTCAGATCTTGAGGAGTCAGTGTGTACTCGCCTGTATACATAACTTCTCTATGAGTAGTGTACAATCATAGCCAAAAATTGTCTCTTAGTTCTGACAAGAAATTATTTAATGAAATATTATACAGGCATAATTATCTAATTTTTGACTTTCTTCGACGTAAATAAGCTACATATTATACATTTAACGGTTAATAAAACTTATATCACTCAAACAGTATTATTTTCCGACATGGACTTAGGACTAACTTTTTGCAGATAGTATGCGCGACCGTACCTCCTTAATGAAAACACAAACTCGCATATATGAAACAAATTCCTTTTACTACTTAAATTTAGAAGAAAAACACGGGCTACTGAGAATTTTTTATTAAATTTAAACTATTGAACTGATATAAAGTAACATATTTAAAGTGAGTTGTACTTATTAGCCCCAACATGCGCGAATAGCCCCACTCTACGGTACTGATATTGCAATTCTGCTGTCGAAAAGAATAACCTAGTAATAATTAGTGACATTTGCCGTCGGGTCTATTTTCTGGTATACAAGCATGGGAAAAGAACCTTCTATAATTTAAATATTTCTAAAATAACAAAATTAATAATTTTTACATTTTCGAAAATCGATTTTATATTATTAATTATAATTTTGGACAGCAGAATTGAATTGTCATATAATATTAATATTATTAATTCAATTCAATCATTACATTTCTAAAATTATTAATTTGGAAATTTTAGAAATGTTTAAATGAGGGATCCGAACGAAACTTTTGTTTCGTTTCGTTACGTTTCTTAAAGACGGAACAGAACTTTCGTTTCTTTCCGTTACGTTATTTGTATCCGAAACGAAAGTCACTTGGTAGTTTTGTTTCGTTTCGTTATTGTGTAACAGAAACGAAATGAGAAAAATTTCGTAATATGGTTTTTAGAAATAACAAAACTAAATTTATGACTGTAACCGAAACGAAAATGGAATTAAAAATGTTTACGAATATAAAGGAGGATTAGGTAGTTCAAGTTCAGCAGGAAGCTTTTCTTGTGATGGTAACCTCAACTCGGGTGCTCCAAAGAATTCACCAGGTCGCTTAAATGTATTCCTCAAGAAATTTTTAACAAATTTATTTCTGCAAAGGACAAAATATGTTCCTAAGTAAAGAGGATGATCCTGGTTCATCGCAAAGCTTACCAGCTACAGTTTTAACAATCTCCTGGAGGATTTGGAAAATTTCCCTTAGTCTGGGTTCGATAGTTATCTCTATGAGAACCACGACAACTCAGATGCTCCAGAGGATGCACCAGGTCACATGAACGTTTTGCTCGTGAATTTTGAGCTCATCTATTTCTCTTTGTCTAGTTTTAAAGATAAGTTTCATTTTCAATTTCAAATTTAAAATCAAAAAATATTTTTTTATGAGAAGTCTTAGTCACAACGGCCGTTAATTTCAGTTTAGAAATTTTTTGTATTATTATTTTTTTCTTATTTATTCGAAAGTGAAAGATCAGCGAAACAAATTCAAAATTTTATTTACAAATAAAAAATTCATCATGCGGCTAATACAGACGAGACATTATTACTACTCGTATTAGCAGTGGTCTTTCTCGCATTAGTTTTCGATTTAGAGGTACTTTTTATTTCATTTTTTTGGTACATCCCATTACACCGCACCACTAAGATGTCCTGGAGCGTTTCCGGGTACAATTTACTTCTAAGATCCGAGAAGATGAACTTCATGCTCGAAAACAACCTCTCGACACTGCCTTTGTCATTGGAACCGCTTGGACAATCATTGCCAGTTCATTAAGCTCTGGCATGGAAGTTTTATTTTGTTTCCAAAATGATAAAAGATCAGACTTTCTGTCCAATTTTGAAGTTGACCGAAACTTTAAGAGAAGCTTTTCGATATGCTCAAAATGATCTTGTTCTTGTGTTTTGGATGACCTTTCGAGATCATAAGCAAGCAGCATCTTCTCCACTTCATCTACTTCCTGCTCGGCTTCTTCTACTTGGGGCATCTAGAACCAAGAAAATACATCTGTAGAAAGTCAATTTAATATTTCTGCACTACCTCCGTAAAAAATTCGACTATTACGCCATTTTTAAAACTGTAATGCCTTAAACAAGTTTTACACAAAAGTAATACCTTCTCATGTGATGAGAATGTAAAAACTACATAATGTAGTTGAGTTTTTGACAATAGGTAGTACAGAAAATAGAATGTGTAGCGTGGGCCCTATTTATGCGCTTTTGCCACACAAATAACTATTGTCTTATTGTGGGACCAACAATGCAAAGGATTTTTTAAATCAGCTTAAAAGTAGTACCTCTTGTGATGTAATTTCATCACAGTCTATTGCTTTATCTTGCTGAGGGTGAAGCTTCAGTCATACTTTTTTCAAAGTTTTTCGTGCGCGAACCTCTTTGCACTCGTCTTACTCTTCCCCTTCTTCTCGGTGGAAAACGGCAGGAAGGTATCTCGGGTCCAAATATAAAGCTGCTAGTAAGGCATCGTTGTTCAGCAAGTCTGTCTCTCTGAATTCCATCGCCTTGAAGAGAGCGCGAGCAAATGGTGTTCTTACCTTCCTAGTCTCAGCTTTGCATTGCAACCATGCTCCAAAGAAATCACCTGGAAGAAGTTTTTCACTTTGCAATAGCACAGTTGTCTTCCTTGAGGGTTCAAGTGCTTCCAAGCACTGCTCAATTCTCTTCCATTCCAAATCGGATAAATGAAGCTCAGTGTATCTCGTAGAAAATTCATTACAAAATGGTTTCACATTCTTTAACGACTTTAGCATGATTGCTGTCGTACCCCACCGTGTTGGCATGTCCAGTTCTGGTTTTTTATAACCACATCTATTGAAAATCTTCACCATTGTCTCTAATCGGAGGAACTTCACGACACATCGCCCCTGCAAGCATAAAAGAATATGTATAAATAATAATAAATTCTATAAAATATCACTCGACAATGAATTAAAAAAATTTTTCTTCTCTTACCTTATCAATAGTTTTCACCATGTTTTCTTAGAGAACATCTGTTACACACAACTGGAGAGTGGGAGCTCCATAACGCACGCAAATGAGAAGGCTTTTGTTTCCTTCCACTATATATTCAGGATGTTTAACGAACTCGTAGTGACACTCGCTTACTTCCTGCTTTTCCTTTTCCTCATCATTATTTACAGCTTCCATTCTTCTGACTAGAGTTTCCTCTTGGTCGTCTTGGAGCAAACTAGTCATTTTGACCATATTTGCTCCATTATCCGTTGTACATGTATACATGTCATCAACTTCAACTTCGTACTCCTCGAGAATCTCTCTGATGAGTGTTCTAAGATAATCTGACGTATGCCGATCCTCAAGAACTTTTACAGCCAGTGTTCTTAACCGAATTTTATCATCTTTTATGAACTGGACGTTCACACCGAGGAAGGATTTACCATGTCTTGACGCGACATCGCATTTCACACTGATGATTTTTATCTGTAATTTTAAGTGTATCTAAAGTTGACATCTTCAACGTTCTTTTTCTTCATTAAGTACGCTAAGTATGCATATTTGTATATAAAGAACGTTAAGTAAATATAAAAGTTCGTAAATATACCTCTTTTAATTCTTCCTTGATCTGTTTCCTTATTGCAGAAGCTTCCAATGATACTTCGTCCTCCATCGTATCAGGTGAAATTGTAAATCTCTCTTTCTCAGGCAAAAATTCCATAATGGAATTAATTATTTCCTGAAATCCTTCATCTTCGAAGAGCGAGAAAGGTTTACCGTTTAGAGTCAAACTTAACGCAAGATTTCTTAAGCTTCTCAGGTGTTAAATTAAGGATCCCTCGTGCACGTTTAGGTTGTGGCTGAGAAGACTCCTCCTGTTGCTGCTGCTGTGATTTTTCTTCTAAAAACGTCCGATACTCTTTTGGATGACATCTTTTTAAATATTTAGACAGATTACCAGCATGTTTTCCCTAAAGACAATTTTTTAATCATAAATAAATTATTATTTTATAACTGCTACTAGAATCAAAATTGAACAACCAAACTTTGCAATTATAATTTTAAATATTAAAAAAAAGTTTATTTTGATAAATATGTTGATGACAATTTACTAACACTCAACAGTCACGTACCTTCAAATCTCCTTGGTGACATCCTTCAGCTTTACATATCGATTTATTTTCCTCTTCGTTAAATTCAAATAATTCATGAATGGGATTTGTTACGGGTCTCCTGGATTTCTTCATTTTCCCGAAAAATTATTCGTTATACTCTTCACAAACGTTCACCAAAATTAATTAATTTTCTGAATCGACGAGAATGAAAAAAACAGAAACACAAAACAAGATTCGATATCTCGATGATACAATTTCAAAGTATAGATTGCGATTTTCTTCTCTTTTCTTCTCTACAGTTCCATATTTTGAAATGTTCGAAATTGTATCATCGAGATGTCAAAATGTTGACACCAAAATTAATGTCTTGTTTTTTTTTTTCATTTACACCAATTCAGAAAAGTAGGTTATTTTGGTGAACGTTTGTGAAGAGTATAACAAATAATTTTTCCGGATAATAAAGAAATGCGGGAGACCCGTGACAAATCCCATTCATGAATTATTTAAATTCAACGAAGAGGAAAATAAATCAGTATGTAGCCAGGGAGATTTAAAGGTATGCGACTGCTGGGTGTTAGTAAATTGTTGTCAACATATTTGTCAAACCAAAGTTTTTTAAAATATTTAAACTCATAATTGTAAAGTTTGGTTGTTCAATTTTGATTTTAGTAGCAGGTATAAAATAATTATTTATTTATAATTAAACAATTTTGTATTTAAGGAAAGCATGCTGGTCGCATTTGCCCAAACTTTTAAAAAGATGTCATTCAAAAGAGTATCGGACGTTTTTAGAAGTAAAATCACAGCAGCAGCAAAAAGAGGAGTCTTTACAACCAGGACCTAAACGTGCACGAGGAGCCCTTGATTTAACACCAGAGAAGCTTAAGAAATCTTGCGTTAAGCTTTTGTTTCTAAACGGTAAACCTTTCTCCCTCTTCGGAAATGACGAATTTCGTGAAATAATTAATCCCATTATGGAAACTTTTCCTGAGAAAGAGAGATTTACAATTTCACCTGATACAATGGAGGACGAAGTATCATTGAAAGCTTCTACAGTAAAGCAACAGATCAAGAAATAATTTAAAGAGATAGGTTTACGAATTTTTATATTTATTTAACGTTTTTTATATACAAATATGCATACTTCGCGCACTTAATGAAGAAAATTAACCATGAAGATGTCAACTTTAGATACACTTAAAATTACAGGTAAAAATTATCAGCGTGAAATGCGAGGTCGCGTCAAGACATGGTATAAATCCTTCCTCGGCGTAAACATCCAGTTCATAAAAGGTGAATAATGAAGAGAAAGAGGAAAACCAAGAAGTAAGAGAGTGTCACCAGGAGTTCGTTAAACATCCTAATCGAAAACCAATACGAGAAGGGCCACTGCTTATACCAACAGAAATAACGCCTCATCTGTATTAGCCGCAGGATGAACTTTTTATTTTGTAAATAAAATTTTGAATTTCAATTATTAAGTAATGTAACTTACATAATGTAAATTTCTTTCTATATCATATACTTAATAAATAGTGCTTGTTTAGATAACAAAATTTCAAATATACTATTTATTTCGCTTTCGTATTAGTAAAAAAAATGATTAATATAAAAACTTTCTAAACTGAAATAAATGCCCGTTATAACTGAGACAAATAATAAAAATATAAGTTTTTATTGTTAAAATATTTTTATTTTAAATTTAAAATTGAAAAAGAAACTTATCTTTTAGATTAGATTAGGAGAAATAGATGAGCTCAAAATTCACGAGCAAAACGTTCATGTGACCTGGTGCATCCTCTGGAGTATCTGGGTTGTCGTGGTTCTCATAGAGATAACTATCGAACCCAGACTAAAGGAAATTTGCTAAATCCCCCAGGAGAATGTTAAAACTGTAGCTGGTAATCTTTGCGATGAACCAGGATCATCCTCTTTACTTAGGAACATATTTTGTCCTTTGCAGAAACAAATTTGTTAAAAATTTCTTGAGGAATACATTTGAGCGAACTGGTGAATTCTTTGGAGCACCCGAGTTGAGGTTACCGTCATAAGAAAAGCTTCCTGCTGAACTTGAACTAACCTAATCCTCGTTTATATGCGTAAACATTTTTAATTCCGTTTTAGTTTCGGTTAAAGTCAGAAATTTAGTTTCGTTATTTCTAAAAACCATATTACGAAATTTTTCTCATTTCGTTTCTGTTGAACAATAGCGAAACGAAACAAAACTACCAAGTGACTTTCGTTTCGGAAACAAATAACGTAACGAAAAGAAACAAAAGTTTTGTTTCTCAGTAACGTAACGTGACAAAATGGAACAGAATATTTCGTTTCGTTACGTTCGGATCCCTGGTTTAAATTAACAGTTTTTACATTTTTGAAAATCCATTTTATTAATATTATTAATATTATCACATAAAATTGTGTGATATTATGAATAATATTAACAAAATGGATTTAAAAACATTTTTGACTCTTCCAGTCCTTTTATCACTGTTTTCCTTTGTTTTTATTCCTATAATAGGCCCACCAGCCACTCCCAAAAGTATCACCTATTTTGTGAATAGTCTCAAATGTAATGATTGAATTGAATTATCGCATAATATTAATAAATATTTACATGAATGTTATCTTTAAAATTGTTAAAAATTGTAAAGCATCCTTTCAGTATGACTACTTTACTGATTTTAGAATGCATGTACCAAAACATCTTTATTATTCTTTAAATACTACAAATAATAAACAACATGAGATGATAATAATCAATAAAATAATCAAATCAAAACGTAATAGGGGGCATTTAGAAATCACGTGATGTTTTTTGCTATAGTTTGGTATACATGCATCTTTCTCAGTCCAGTGGAGTAGATTTCTGGATGCCCCCATACGGGAGACCGGGGCGGAACGGGACAGGTTATTTTTTTTGCATAGAAATACTTGTAAACTGTAGTAAAATATTGACATGTAAAGGCTCTTTTACACCTCTGTTGGGAAAACACTCTTCCTCTCACTCTAACATGTGACAATGGTATAAGTCAATCCCATTCTAGAAATGCTCCAGATATTTTCCTCGGAAAGTTTCTAGAAAGAGATAAACTTATGCTCCTGTCACAGGTTAGAGTGAGAGGAAGATATTTTTTCCAACAGAGGTGTAAATGATCCTTAAGTCCCGTTTCGCCCCAGGTCCGGGGCGAAACGGGACGCACACTGGGGCGAGACGGGACTTTGTAATTATTTATTGGTTATATTTTTAAAAAACTATTTTTAAATGTTTTTTATAGAATTATGTTACTTCTAACCTTTATGAAAATATGACAGTAAACAAATTGAAGGCATACTTAGCTTTTTTCCACTTCAAATGAATTTGAATGAAAATAGTAATAATTTATTTCAGTAAATTAATTCTTTAATATACAATAATTTAATTTACATCTTTGGTGGTTTGAAATCACAGAAGATTATTTAAATGTTTAATGTTATGTTATGTTTAATTATTGTTTTCACAAATGTATGTGTTTTGTATTGAAAATTTCATCAGTCAAACATTTTTGCAAGAATATTAAAGTAATCGAAACATTCCGTAAGAATATTAAAGCAATCTTAAAGTCTAAGTAAATAAAACATTAAGTACAGTGTACAAATACACTGTATACAAATACAAGTACAAGATTACGAAGTATCACATCAAGAATCATTCAGTGCATAGAACCAAACTATTATTAAATCTGATAAATTCAACAATTGTATTAAATATTCTAAATCATGTAGAATGTATTAAAAAGTATGGAAACTGTTTAAATTTTGCACTTTTGAAGTAAATAATTTCGTCAGATCAGGAATAGTCAGAGAAGAATCGTAAAAGTCAATTAACTTAAAAGTTTTATTCAAGCCTTTTGACAAATTGGCAGACTAAGACCTTTTTCATTCATCACACAGATCACTCACACGTTTTTAAACAGTTTTATAAGATTTTAAAGTTCAATGTTTAAAGTTCAGTCACTGATCCGAAGGAATCGAACAACGATCTGTCGCGATTCCCTGCTGCTCGCACACTGACTCTCTAGCGCGATAAGGCGCTTAAATTTGTGACATAGTCAAACTTGTATCATTTTCATTCAGAGAAAATATCGAAAAGGTGAAACATTACAAAGTTAAACATACCGCCCGCCTCGTGAGTGGTAACTGCACGAAAGAAAAAAGAAATAGTATACAAATAACTAGGATTTAAAAGTGTTAGTCGCCCGCCATAATCCATTAAGCTTACATAACAATTTCTTTAAAGTCTAATTAAAATTAAATTTTTAGATTTCGCTTGTTTCTTTCGCTCTAACTGGTAACAGACAAATCTGAGTAATTGATCGTTCGTATTCAAAACTGGCAGTTTTTACTCGAACAGAACGTACTACATCGTCCTTTCCCTTGTAGCATTTAATTATGCGACCTAATAACCATCTAGAGGGCGGTAATGAATTATGCTTTACCAAAATGATATCACCTACCACAAGATTTATCTCTTTTTTAAACCATTTGTAGCGTTTTTGTAAGGACTGTAAATAATCAACAGCCCATCTTCTCCAGTAAGTCTCTGAAATTTTTTGTACCAACTGCCATCGATTTAAACGATTTTCCGAAGTAAATTCCAATGAGGGTTCTGAAACGCTAGTCAAAGGAGTTCCTATTAGAAAATGGCCAGGTGTTAAGTAGGAGAAGTCTTCAGGATCATTCTAAAGAGGAGCAATAGGTCGGGAATTTAGGCAAGATTCTATACGAGTAAGAAGAGTATAAAACTCTTCGTAGGTAAGAGTATGAGAACCCACAATTCGTTTAAGATGGTGTTTAAAATTCTTAACTCCAGCCTCCAACAAACCCCCAAAATGAGGAACAGAAGGAGGTATGAAATGCCAAGAAGTGCCTTGAATTGCTAACTCATTATGCAAATCAGTATCGAGTCTAAGATTCAAAAGGCAATTTTTTAATTCCCTGTCAGCACCGTGGAATGTCGTGCCATTATCACTGTACAAGTGTGCAGGTTTTCCTCGCCTAGAAGAGAATCGTTGTAAGGTGGCCAGAAAAGCGGCAGACGAATAATCAGAAACCAGTTCTAAAATGAACAGCTCGCGTACAACAAAAACCGAACAACGCCACGTAAGTTTTGTAACTTTCGCTGCCACGACCGGGAGCAAAGCGAACATTAAATGGACCTGCATAATCCACACCAAGATGCGTGAAAGGACGATTTGGGGTGACTCGAAATTCAGGTAAATCCCCCATAAGTTGTTGAGAAAGAGCTGCTCTCTCACGTGTGCACTCAAAGCAACCTTTGATCAATCCTTTAACCAAAGATCGTGCCCCTATAATCCAGTAACGTTGTCTGACCGTATGTAAGGACCACCGTGTAAAGATCTGAGGTAAGCATGCATAGCGATAAGCTCACTTATATGGTGACGAGGTAAAATGATAGGATGCTTCTCATCGAAACTGATAGGAGCATGTCGTAGTCTTCCTCCTAAGCGTAAGAGATTATTGTAATCTAAAAATGGTTTTAAACTTTTCGAAGTCGAGTTCCTTGCAATCACCCTATCATTTTGGCTTCAAGCCTTTATCTCGAGAGAAAACGAATTTGCCTAAACAAATCTGATCCAAAATATATCAGCTTTCTGGATTTCAATCGCATTGAGAGGTATGGTTGAAAATTGAGGTTTAGGCTTCGTAAATTTTGAGTGCTTATAGACAAAAACATCAATAAATCTCTTACAATAGGTTGTTACTCGAAGCAGTTTTGGCCAAGAGGAGAATCTAAACATCAAGTTGAATGGACTTTTAATCACACTCAAAACGTGATGACTCTTTGGTGTCCGCTGTTCTAAATTAGACTGCGAGGGGGCAGCGCACAGTGGGCCAGAAAATGCAGAGAAGTATCAAAATTCACCCTACACTAGAAAAATGGCGGAATCTTTTTTTTATGCCACTTCACAGTTTGGAACATTACCTTCAATAATCCCTTTATCGTTTTTAGGAGCATTTAAATTTACTATAGCTATGGAATTCCAAAAAACTGAAAAAATGGAAAAATTATCATTTTCGTTTACACAGGGCCATAATCAAGAGGCATATGAGTCTGAAAATTTGTACTCGTGGGTTTTTGGGGTCGACAAGTACGAATCTTAAGTCCAAAAATTAAATTTTTCAAA
>JBAGKK010040024.1:0-10567 GCA_037177015.1 Euceroptres primus | reverse complement strand
TATATATATATATATATAATAAGATTTTTCTTATCCTGATCGAAAAACTAAAAACAAAATTGTGCGGCCCACCCTACTATACAGTAAACAAAAATCATTCTTTGCTTTGCAGATGCAAATTGTGGCGCACTGAAAAGTATTTTCACTTATTTTGAGGACCGAAAATTAATCTTACAGTGAAATATAGAGAAATTTTTTAAATAAAATTAATAAATATTATTTTAACATCAATATTCTTTAAATATTATATGTATTTTTCGCTATCTAGATACAAATTGTGGCACACTGAAAAGTATTTTCACTTAGTATGAGCAACGAAAATTAATCTTACAGTGAAATAAATATAAATATGTCATATTAAACAAATTTTTTTCACAAAGTTAATAATTCTAAAATTAATTATTCTAAAATTAATATTCTTTAAATATTATTGTCATACTACCTATATCTCAATTGTCTTCCTATTAACATTTTTCACACATTTGTTCAAAAATTCGATAAAATTACTTTTATTCTGAGAAAATAATGAAAAACTTAATATTTTGCGAGCTTTTGAAGTTTCAAAATCTTTTAGATATGATAACAAATATTTCAATTGCTTTTTCAGTGTGTAAGTAAAAATTCTCTTGCTCTAAATTATTTTTTCTCATAATTTCTCCTAAAAAATTTTTTTGACTCTTAAACAACGTCGTTATTATGATTTTTAGTTATACCCTTAATTCGGAGGCAAAAAAAATTGTTTGTTTTTTATGAAAATTTTTGGGGATGATTTTGACACCTCAAAATCACTTTTAAATCCTATTAAAACTTAGAATAAGGAAATAAAATTTCGATCCATCCTAGTGTGAATGTTTGATAATAAGTTGGAAAAATATTTTTCATAACACCTACATTGAAAATTCGACTTTCCAAGCCTGTACAGCGGGGCGAAAGTAGTAGTTTGAACCCTAGGGTTAAAAGTAAAAAACAGCTGATAGAAACTGCTTAGCGACGTAGTCACATCACGAATTGCAGTTTCTGTCAGCTGTTTTTTACTTTTTACCCTAGGGTTGAAACTGCTACTTTCACCTCGTTGTACAAGCATCGAGTCGAATTTTCAATTCAGTTGTTATGAAAAATTGTATACATGACTTGGGGAGAAGCAACGATGTCAACTTGTGTGATATCTGCGCTCGCTTCGCTTGGGCAGCTAACCTCGCACTCGTTGAAATCGTTGACTTTCTCCCCTAGTTACGTAATATACTATAACAACACCTATGATTTCTCAAAATAGTAGGATAAAATGGAGTTTTTTCATTATGTACTGATGTGAACTCAGGTGCTAATCTGTTTCATAATTCTGAAGGATTCATTTGAATTCACTTGATATCAGATGAATTCTGTTGAATTCGCCTCAAATTTAGTTGATTTAACTTAAATTCATGTGAATTCACTTGAAATAACTGAGTTTGGAACATTTATATAGAATTTATTTTGAGGTCTTTTGTGTTTAAAAGTGAACAACAGAAAGAATTTTATCTACAAGAACTTCACTTGATGAAAGTATAACATGAATGTGAAACAACTCCATTTTTAAAAAGAATTCCGCACATTTTAATTTTACTTTTATGAAGATTAAGAAAACATACATTTGTTTTACAGTAAACCTGAACTGATAAACGAATTTTCAATTAGTATCTATTTCAAGAAGCATATTTTCTTCCTTTTCTTGTTATTTAATTTTTTTAAAATGTCACTCAAACACAGAACTCACTTTCTACACTTTGTTACACTTGTATGTAGCTACAAAAAAAAGACAAAAAATTCGTAATTTTGAACTACCTCCAAAGTACTGTACCATAGTATTTTTTTGTATTTTCCCCGTATTCTGAAAACTAAAGTTGCCTAATTACAGCATTTTTCATGCAGTTATTTGACACGAATGTCCCTTTTGTATTTTAAGATTAAATCAAGAATTTCTGTACCAATCGTAATCGGGAAGAAAATAGAATTCATAAAATCTTGGATAACTCAGAAATAATAATAAAATTAATAATAAATTAGTTTAGTTTATATACGGTATAATAGAATCAGTTAAAATAACAAGTAGTTGTTGACTTATTGCCAAGGCGTGATTTAAAAGTAGAATTTTCATATAATATTCATGGAGAAATCTTTGGGGCCCTCTTGTATTCTCTTGAAAGATCTTTCAAAGTGGAAAAATCCTCTCTTGGGATGGCATCAGTAAGATGGTACTTTTAAAAAAGTTCAAACACCTTTAATGACCGCCTTGCCGATGCTTAAGAAGATTTCCGTGAGGTGTGTTTTAAAATAATGCAGAGAATGTATATAAAATTGAAGAGTAAGCAAAAAAAATCTAATAAGGCCCTTTTGTTAAAAAGAAAGACATACTACTTTCAAACGACTAGATTATACAAAATTTATTTTCTAGTAGTTTTTTAGTATTTTTTTTGTTGCCTAAATAATTATGAATCATTATTCTTTCAGTGATTAACAACAAAAAATATTGAAAGAAAGAATTTTGCATAAACTAAACGTGCCTGTCTTTTTTTTTATCAGAATAGATTTGTTAGGTTCGGAATATATAGGTTGATTTCGTATTTGTTTGTTTCCAAATAGCCATACGTGAAAAAAATAAATTCCAACAGCTTAAAAATTTATTTTAAAATACCAGTCTTGCAAAAATTCAAAATAAATAAAAACGAATCTAAAATTCCTTGTCTCTTTTCTGAAAATGTGCATTTCGCCTGAAAATTGAAAAATTCCTTTCCCGTGTTTGATCGGATTACAAAGGAGTATTGGAATTTGGAATCAGGTATGCGTTTTCACTTTCGCGCTCACATAGTTTGTCAGATTTGGTTCCTTTGCATTTCACAATGTGAGGTATTCGATTTGCATGAATCTCGACATCCTCTCTGGAGTTTCAATCGGTTCTCTGTGCGAAATCGAGTTTAGGGTCGGTTTTAGAAGGATTTCGTCGGATGTAGGTGCGTCATCCTCAATTCTGGCTTCTTTTCGAGAATCGAAGAGAAGAGTAGGCAAAAAATAAAATAAAAAAATTCGTGATCACATTTCCATAGGCAGATAGAAGGTAGAATGGTGCGGGGAATAGAACGGATGAGCAAATAGAGACAGGAACTGAAGCGACTCCGAGTGGAAGGAAAAAAAACTACGATGTAGTTTTGCAAAAGTTGAATTGCCTCGTATAATATCCAATTAATGTCACAACGTTTTCGCAAAGCGGATCTACTCGGATCTGTTTCGAGTTCCTCTTTTCCCTGTTGCATTTTAGTTGCATTTTACTAACTTGTTCTAAAGAGAAAGTTCCCTCGGATGCTCAGAAAGTGTTTTTTTAATGAGTTGTTTTATGTCATAAGGAAATAAGAATAATAAGACAAATCTTTATTATCTCTCAAAACTTCAATTTTCGAGAAAAGTTACACAGTGTTATTTTTATATTTTTTTACCAAGACTTTTGTTCTTTAAAAAATCTCTGTTGAAGAATTTTAAAAGAAACTAATAAAAATACTTTCTGAAATATTAGGTAGCTCTGAATTTGTTTAATTTAATATTTAATAATCTTATATAATAAGAAAGTACGATGGATATTTGTCAATTTGGGATATTAGGATACTATTGGATTAGGATACAATTTGATTACTATTAATAAAAAGTAGTGAGTTTCTACTATATTATTATTATTTATATAAATAATCATTAAAGAAAGAAAAACCAACCAATAACTATTTCGTAATCATTAACTATTTAATTTTTTTAAAATTAAAGTTATTGATTAATTTCTTCTCAATTAGTAAATATTGAAATAATATCACTTTTCGAAAAGTCAATTCAGAATTACAGTTTTAGAATACAATTACAATTTAAAATTACAATTCAGAATACAGAATAATATTAAGAATATTTACAAATTAAATAATTTATTTTAGACGTACTTTTATTATTAATTTTGGCAACGCAATGTTTCTCGCGTATAACATTATTGGTATTTGAAAATTTAGATTATTTTGCAGAATTGAAGGCCCTCAAAGCACCAACATTTATATTAGAGTGATCTCCACTTGCGCGTATGACCACAAAATAATTTCTCGTATGCAAACCGGCGCGGCGAGGGCAACCTGTTTTGAAGCGAATCGTTGTACCGGAAACCCCGTAATGAAACCACCATATGCACTTCGCCGGAGTGAAGAAATCTTTGAAAGTCAGATTAGCGCTCGGTTTATCCCAAAAGTGACGGGATTTTAGTTGCTTAGCCACATTTTTTAACTCAATTTCACTTCAAGCGAAAAATATATAGTATAATATACATAAAATCTCTCACATGGATTTACTTTTGATAATGTTGAAATAAAAAACTCATAATTGTCAGTTTTTATGTGCAACAGGAATTTATTTACTCACTGAAGATAAATAATTCAATCAAATAATGAGGATAAATAATTGAGGGCTGACATTCCAAAAGGGCATAAGTGCCATTTTGTCGAAAATGATATTATTTACTCAAAAAATCAGATAAATTGTAATACACATTCTGTCAAAAGGGATTTTTTTGAATCAAAATTTTTTGTATCAGCTCAGAAACTCAAAAGCTAAAAATCAAATTTTTTTCTGAAATTGAAAAATTGATTTTTAATCACTGGTCAAATTTGAGAAAATGTGCGCCCCAAGCGAAAAAAATATTCTCCCTCCATTTTCTCGGAGCCTAATAATATTTTCGAATCAAACTTTTCACGCTTCAATTCAGCACTGATGTATCTCGGGAGTTAGTTTTTATTTTTTTCGTAAATTAAAAATTCGGTCTTTGGGAGCGTTTTTTTCTTTCCTAAAAAATCGTCAAAATGGCGCTTATGCCCTTTTAGAACGCCACCCTTCAATTCATTCGCAGGTAAATAATTTAGTGCAGTAATTTCTGTAAAAATATTATTTTTTACATTCAATAAATAAAATTTTCGACAAATTTACCTTCTTTCAAAAAACTACATTTGGCGCAATTTCAGTGACTTTAGCATACCGAGGGAAAATTAAATTCCTTTTAATGGTCAATTAGTGAAATAGATTACAGAAAGGAAAGCATTTAAGAGCTTGAAGCAAATTGCAGTTGAACATAGTTGCAATTAAAAACTGCACTCGCAGGTGGATGGACGGTTTTTTACATTTGCCGCTCGTCTTTTTGGATACTTGATAGGAGTTAGGAGGTAGATTTTCTTTTAAAGGGTTTCCTTATTCGTGAGGTAACATCTGGCGAAATAATTAAGGCGAAACCGCATGGACTTTCAGGATCCTCTGTCTTCTCTCTTATTCCTTGTTTTGTGTACATTAAGGGTGTTCTTAAGTGGTTAAATCCAAAAATTAATTTGTTTCCTTATATCCCCAAAAAAACGCTCTCACGTAGTGTTAGAAGAAGTTATATATAATTATTATTTTCTTTAAAGAATATTATATAGAATATAATTTGGAAATTCGAAAAATAATTTGGAAGATTCAACTAAAAACTTTGGTTTGATAAACAAATTACTTTCTTAAACTAACAAAAGATATAACCAAAAATATAACCAAAAGATATAACCAAAAGAGATAACCAAAAATGTTGTTCACTTTTAACCACATTTTTTAAAAATAAACCAAATGCAGTCAACCAAACGATTTCATGGAGTGAACAAAATTCTTTTTTTGAGTGTGATAGGAAATCCCTTCTTATAGATTTGTCATGAGACCTCCTTGCAAAAATTGCAGTTCTCCCTTTGCTTCGTGTATAATAATAGTTCGTGGAACCAAGTTCTGTCATTTGCCACATCGATTTTCCGAGAGCAAAAGATATTTATATTTTTCAAATGTGTGAAGACTTTCTGATAAAACTTTATGAGAAACATAGAAAAAATATTAAGAGCCAGCCTTATAATTCAACCAAGTATGAAGAAAAGAATATTAACTTCGTTTCTTTTTATTTTGAAATTATTTTCCTTCATTTTAAGAATTTTTGGAAGATTTTATTAAATTTCAGGCTTCACAGTCTTTTCAATATTCCCCTATTTTTCCCCTTTTACACCTTTTTTTCAAGAAACTTTCCCTCTTAATTTTAATTTTATATACTTTCAAGAATATACTTTACTATGTATACTATATATAATATATACTAATATAGTATACTAGTATATACTATATACCAATATACTGTACTTATATACTTTCACTTTCAATAACTATTGACGTTATTTTTTAAAAGAGAAAAGATTATTTTTCAAGAACAAAATTTAAAACATACAAAATTATTAATTTAAAAAATTTCATTTACGACCGAACTTTTTTTCTATCGCTTCTTACTAAATTTTAAAAAATAAGACGATTTTAATGAATGATAGCTTATTTTGCTGAGAAAACTATTCTCTCTAATTTGACCTAATCCAATTTTTAGAAATGAATAAATTATTATAAAATATTTGTTTATAAAATTTTTGTTTGTAATCTTATTTTTTAATGATTTTAGCCATTAAAAAATTTATTTTTAAAAATTGGATGAGATCAAGTTGTAGAGAATCTTTTTCCCTAGAAAATAAACTATCATTCATTAAAATCGTGTCGTTTTTAAAAATTGGGTAAGAAGCGATAAGAAAAAAAGTTCGATCGAAAATAAAATTTTTTGAATAAATAATTTTTGTATGCTTCAAATTTTTTTCCTGAAAAATAATCATTCCTCTTGTAAATAATATGATTAATAATAATATTTCAATTCTTGAAAGTAGAAGAAAATTTTTTTTTCCAAATTCTGTTTTATCGAGTCCATAAATTTGAACGCTTTAAATTGAATTTTTTTTTTATTTCAAACTTCAAAATGTAAATTTTCAAATTTTTAAAATGATTCGAACTTGATTTGATTTTTTTGATTATTTTCAATTTGAAATTGTATAATTTAATTTTTAACTGTTCAATTTCTAAAGTATCGATTCTAAGCCTTAAAAAAGTTAAAAATGTGACAATATTTTTACTTGCAATAAATGTGAAAAAATTACAAATGAACGGAGATAAATATGAAAAAAGTAAAATAAAATCCTTTTAAGAAGTGTAAAAATTAACTTTATTTTGAAACAAATGCCCTAAAAGTAACATGAAATCCGACACTATATGGGTCTATGGGACTAACAGTGACTTTTTGAAAAATAACAGTAAGAAAAAGTAGAGAAAGAGATTCTCTGTGACTCAATGTAAGCATTGAAAACTGTAATTTTGATTGGAAATAAAATTTTCCACATTTCGACTTTAAAAAATTTGATAAAAGAACTGTTTAAAATTAAAAACCTGAAGAAATAGGCGCTTTTATTGACTTTTTTTCCGACTTTCTGTCCAATTCCTCCTTAATTCGATCTGTTTTTTTCTACTGAAGATTGAAAAAATTCATTGTCATCTTTAGGTCTTTCTGGTCTCAAAAAATTCACAGACGTTTTTCGTTTTTCTTAATGGTAAAAATTACCTTAATTAATGAAAACAATTTTACTTTACATATAAGCAAAACATTTTATAATGGAAAGAACATTTATATGAAAAGATTTAAGGATTTTTAAAATATAATTTCTAATATAATATTAGTATAACATTTCTGATAAAAGGATTGTTTCTTTTTGCACTTCGCGGAAATGTAAAGGTTCTATTTAATATAATTTCTTCTACCTTTCCCCTGTATGTTTGTAAAAAAAATCATCCTGTTTCCCCTTTTTTGAGAGCATCTTGCCCTGTAAAGCCTGATTAATGTATTTAGAGAAAGTTGATTAAGTTTTGCTGTGATAAAGGCATTTGAGTATAGAGATACTTATGTTGGAGAATAATATCATGTCAGTTTGCATCGAGCAAGGGGTCTACAATCGATATCGCCAAATTGTTATTTCGATAAGCCCACTAATCCGAGCGTTATTAATCCACGCAGGAAACATACCATAGTCACGATACACTAATGCGCTGTACGAGTAACTGTCAATACGCAAGTATCGCATGGTTAATTAATTACCATTCAGGGTACCAGTCTAGTATGCTTAACGTTTATAATTGCGGTCAACAACAACGACGAGCGCAGTTCAGTTGATTTTTATCATATATCTTGCAATCGAATTACGAATTCACGAACACTGGAAATTAATATATTTCTACGATAATTCGATTATCAATAAATAATATAATTAAATCATTAAATTTCACTCTCAGTTTTGAATTATTTCATTCATTTTTGGAGTTTTATAAACCCCAAAAGCTTTGTCCGGGAAATGGTTTTACTATAATCCTCTTACGCTCGGTACATGAATTCTTGATACAAAAATCTCCATTGTAAATGGTAATGTTTTTTAAAAGTACTTTTCAGCATTTATACATCCCTTGTTCGCAAAAAAATATATCCTAAAATAAATTTAAACTCAGACTTACAATAAAACAATCAAATTTACAAATTCGCATTGGCGTAATTGTTTTTATAGCAAACTTTATCTCTTCGTTACTTGATTTCTTTTAAACATTGTGATTATTTATTAGCTTTATTCTAAAATGTGTTGATTATTTTCCTGCTAACTTCAATTTTCTTACCCAATGTCAATTTGTGAGCATTTCATATTCTTACAACGAAGCGCCAATGCGTCCATTAAAACGGTGCAAAGATGTTCTTCAAATATTATTTTAACAAAAACATGGTTTCTAGAGTGAAGCAGAAGTGGAATTTCTTTGCATCTTGTACAGGAAAAGACATTTTTACACACAATTTTAATTTCCACAGCAACCCGTAGCGATGGTGTCATCGAAGTTGAGAAAGATACGAAAAACCATCCATCTTCATGCAACATACAGAAATACAATTGTCATAACCCCCAGCTTTTAGACCCATTTTATCGATCATTCTTAAATAAAAAACTGATTTTATTCTATAATTTATCAACTATTTTAATTTGCATCCCCCTTTTAATTCATGGTAAATCGTTCTTTTCATTTCATGATCAATGAAAAGCTGGGAAGAAATTCTGTATCATTTTACATTTTACAGCAATCGACCTAATACAAGTTTACCTTTTTCTGTTTTCTGTTCGCTTCTTATCTTACGGAACAACCCCTGGTTTCCGGTTTCTCTGTGCAGTCCTTCAAGGTAATTCACCCCTGCCATTTTCTATAGTTTTCTTCTTTTTTTACATGTGTTCACCAATATTCGTAAAAAGAAAAGAAGAAGAAATTGTTTTTCTATGTTTTTGTCTTCAAATACAATTTTGACACGTTTGAGCTTCTTTTCTTTTCCAAACTCCTTTGTTTTATTTCACTCCACTATGATATTTCAATTTTCTTTTTCATACACTTCCCTCATATCGTTCGCCACATTCTCTCGCTCATCCTCGATATATCTTATTATTCATATTTTAATACTACCGCTATTATGCACAGTCTGACGTTTGGCTTTTATCATTATTGGCTTTATAGGAATATAGAAATGCGAAAAAATGCACTTGAGAATAATGATGGATGATATTTTGTATTTCGTAGCGTTCGATGTTTTTGTGCTTTTCCACGCTGCTTTTGCCACCCTCCTTTCCAATTTCCTTTTCTTGCACAAAGGTGAGATTTTAAATTTTTCTAACACTGTACACAAAAATCTTAGAAACTCTTTCCTAGAAAAACAAAAGCCAGTGAATATGTAATTTTGTTAAGGTGTAATTTTTTATTTATAAGAGAGTATATAATGTCTTTAACCCGTAGAAGGCACACTGGTGCGAATTGGCACCAACGAAAATTTCAATGTTGTAGAATTCAAAGGGAAATGAATTTCAGGTTTTCTCCCCACTATGTTAAATATGTCTGTCTCTACAGCGTCAGATAACAAGAGACCGAGGGCCAGTTGCATCTTTTCTTCCAAGAAAAAACACATAAAGTTCGAATTGGAGCAAATTTACAGCAGTTACAGTTTACATCTTATCTTTAATTTCCATTAATTTTCATTTAATTCTGTTGAGGCATAAACAAATTGAATACAAAAGTAAAAAAAAATTATTTTTTCAAAATCTTCGTTTTAAGAAATAAATTTTTCGAAAAATGGTGAATCTTTTTCGAAATTTAAATATAAATTATCTATAATTTTTAAGGAGATTACGAGCTTCGAAAACGGAAAATCCCGATTCGTACCAGTGTGCCTGTAGAGAGTGTGTGAAAGGAGTGTGCCTTCTACGGGTTAATATACTTCCTCCTTTTAAAAGTATAGAAAAGTGGTCAAACTGCTTAACAATTTATAGAGAAAATCGTTAAAACTTCGATGCTAAATTAGGTCCTAATGAAAGTTGCAAACTCGAAGAACTTTATTTGCTAATCTCGTTACGAAAGTTTTTTGTGTACTAAACTGCGAAAGCACGTAAGACGTTAAAGAATAGTATATTGAGCAACAAGTGCGGGCAGTCGGTGGTCTCGCGCGAGTTGCTCATACTATTTTTTTTTTTTATAAGTGCGTAACAAATGCTACTTTGAACATCTGTTTAGCAAGTGCAAAATGATAAATTCCCCACGAAACCATTATTGCAGTGTGTGCAACTTCATGTCATAG